>APFE031596385.1:147925-164674 GCA_000404065.3 Pinus taeda | reverse complement strand
GGATGTGGAAGCATTGTTGTGCGCCATTTCTATTATCCAACTAGATTGGATAAATGAAGCAAGGGACGAATGGAAGAACGACAAAGAAGTGTGGGCACTTATTCGAAAGGTACAACAAGATTCAAGTACGTCTGATACATTTAGTTGGAAAAATGACTCTTTATGGTACAAATATCACTTAGAACTCTGTGAGAATTCCCAACTAAAACAAAATATTCTTATGGAATTGCACACTTCTCCCTTAGAAGGGAACTTAGGATTATCTTACCACAGGGTTGAGAAGGAATTTTTTTGGGATTGCCTTAAATCGGATATTCAAAAATTTGTGGTGGAATGTTTGGTTTGCCAACAAAATAAAGTTGAAACAATTAAGACATCAGGTCTATTACAACCTTTATCCATTCCAAACCAACATTGGGAGGAGGTTTCAATGGATTTTATCACAGGTTTACCCAAGTCTGAGGGAAAGGCTATCATCATGGTGGTAGTTGAAAGACTTACCAAGTATGCACACTTTTGTGCATTATCACATCCATTTAATTCCAGTACAGTTTCTACGACATTTATGGAAACGATTCAAAAGCTACATGGAAACCAAAAGATTATTGTAAGTGACAGAGATCCCATTTTCACTGGAAATTTTTTGACATATTTATTTTCTTGTCTTGGTACTCAGTTAGCTCATAGATCATCTTATCATCCTCAATTGATGGAAACTGAGAGAGGAACAAAATTTGGAGGATATATTCTTTGCTTTGTAGCGATAACATAGGACTGATCAAAACACAATGGGTCAAATGGTTGCCTCTGGCTGAATGGTGGTATAACACTTCCTTCCATACAACAACAAAATGACCCCATTTATGACACTTTATGGGTATCAGCCACCATCCATCACATCATATTTAAGAGAAAATTCTAAGGTTCAAGCAGTGGAACATCACATCGAACATCAACAACAAGTCCTCCAACTCTTAAAGGATAACCTCGTGTTGGCACAGAATAGAATGAAACAAGAGGCAGATCAACATCGTAGTGAAAGAAGTTTTGATGTAGGTGATTGAGTATTCCTATGGCTACAACCATATAAGCAAATGTCCCTCACGCAAGCTAAGAAGGATAATAAATTATCACCAAAGTATTATGGTTCATACAAGGTTTTGCAAAAGATTGGTACTACAGCATACAAATTGAAGCTTCCTACAGCTTATCGATTGCACCCAGTTTTCCATGATTCATGTTTAAAGAAGGTTATAGGCAACAAGCTCCCAGTTCAAACAATATTGCCAGAACTTGACAAGGAAGGAAAAATTATATTGGAATGGGAAGCAATCATAGAAACAGGAACTTGACAACTATGAAATCGATCAATTTCGGAGTATCTTATCAGGTGGAGGAACTTATCTGCCGAATATTCGACATGGAAGGATGATAATTTTATAAAGAAGCATCTAGAACTACTCAAGCATTGAGGAAAACACTTTTTTGAAGTAGAGGGGCATGTTGGATCCCTATAATACTAGTGATTACCACATTACTGTTGTAGTTGAATCCCTTATTAATATTGTTGTGCCCCTATTATCCCCATACTGCTATTATTGTGCCCCATAGAATCCCCCTATCATTATTTTTGTGGCTTTATAATATTATTGTTAGGTCAGATTGGTTATATTGTGACTCCTTAGACTCCTATATATAGAAAGGAGGTTTTGCCATTTGAATCATCCAAGAATTCTTCATTTATTTAATGTAAAGGAGGTTTCCCCCTTGAAAAGGTTGAATTCTAAGGCGTTGATCTATCTTTTCTATCTTTTCTTGAGCTGGTTTCATAACAAATTATTTATCTAAAATCTTTGTCTTTGCACCACACCTGTGCTCAAGAAATAATGTTGTCATAGCATCTACTGTGTTGCCTTATGGATTCCCATCTTCATTATTTACAATATCTCCTGCTTCATCTTTGGTTGTTTCTTCTTCCATTTTGTCTGCAAGCGCAAGAGAGGATTCTTCTTCCCACCATCTCTAAAGGGTACCCATAAAACACTGAAATAATGTCTTACAGGCTTCTACTTCAGTTTTTCCCCTCATACACATCAATTTATATGTTGTGAACATTTGATCAATCATTTTCTATATTTGGCCCGAGCTTAAGTTATCAATGTTTCATTATTTATGAGCATCGGTGAAAAATGTGTGGGACTCGGGAAAATTTCCTTTACCTCTTAAATCATGGAGAGAATGCTAGGAGTGTTGGCTAGGTTGTGGTTCGTAAACCGGAGAAAAATGAGAATCATATGAAAATTATGGTTTTTCTATTTTTTCTTTTGGGAGCAAACAAAGAAATTTATCTATAGAATTTTGGATAGAATATACTGGCACAAGATGGTTAAATAATAATGAAGATGGAATCTCTTTGTCCTTATTTGTGAAAGACACCTTTTCAAATCATGAGGAAAGGTCTTCAATTTTTGAATGGGTTAAAACAAATACCTTTTGAACTTCGCTTTCTATTTCTCCAAACTGACTATCTATTTTTGCTGACAATATCTTTGTTTCATCATAACCTTCTCGAATAAAGCCTTCTATAGTCGAAACAAAAAAGTGAAACTCATTGATACTTTTATTTACACTATTTACAAAGAATTGTAAAGAATCTATTTGTTCCTTTTGTGCATTGCCTGCTGACGTATGTACTACTAATCCTTTTAGAGTAGTATTAGTGAATTTTATTTGCTCACTAACTTTTTCTACTCTTCCATCAATTCCTAAAGTAGAGTCATCTATTAGGACTAAAGGTACTGCTCTAGTAACTTTTCTTGTGTCTTCGAGGATGATTCCTTTATATGGAGGCAAAGTATATGAGTATTCAATATTTGTGCCATCACTGCCTATCCACTGAGTTTTGAAAGAGGATGAGGATTCTACAGATACCATTTGTACATCCATATTTTCTTCTTACTTCTTCCATTCATAGAAAGAAATTCACAAATAGGATTGATCCATATATTATTTCCATCTTAATGAGAGATTTATCTCCTCTTATTGGGATGTGGCCATATTGAATATTTTGGTTTTTGGATGAGTGAATAAGTCCCAATTTCGCATTATTTTTATCCATTATGTGTCCAATTCTTAGTTTGGACGACCTTCGATATTATAAAATAATTTATACAGATCTGGCTTAGATGGATCTACAGTAATTTGGCACAGTGTTTTGAAACTTGCAAGATGGAATGGGATCGTCCGTTTGTTCTAGATATCCAAGTCCATATTTGTGAATTCCTGGTGGCCTCATTTTTCTAAACATTTATGTCAGCCTTGGGTCCTCATTTTCAAGATATGGATGTTCATGGATTACTAAGACAGAATCATGAGGAATGAGATGCCACTACAGTTGGGATTTGGAGATGAATTTTTCAACATGGTCAGTGGTGCTTCATACATTGTTTAGTTGTGGTTCTCATGAAATCCAATATATATAAGATAGTGTAAGTTAAGCAACGATTGATAGGCAAGGCTTTTGACTACTAACTTAGAACTATTTAAAACATAAGCAATCTCAAATAACTCGATATGGAGAAAATCTTTATCGAAGGATTTTGAATCTATTGTGGATGCTTCAGAGGGTATCAGTTGGATTTATTTATTATTATACCTCTATATATATATTCTTTCTAGGAATGGTAGAACATCTCCAGAAGAATAAGATACTGAAAAAATAATTTTCTTTTATTTTAGAAAACGTTATTTTTTGGATTCTAGGAGTTTTGGGTATATCGACTACCCAATTTTTAAGGAAACTTAACTCTTACCACTTTATCATCTGGTGTTCTATTTTCTTGTTCTCAGAATCTATAATAACAAGAAAATATGATTTGGAGTCTTCGGTTAGGGAATGTAGGACTGTAGGATAGAGTGTATTTGTCTGGTGAAAGAAACCCCTTGTGTATATTGAAATATTTGTCCTTTTTCTATTCATATCAAGCCTAGAATTTTTGATCTACAACCGTAAGCTATCCTCGATGTGTTCATCAAATATGTACACGGAAAATGTATGATAGAAATAGAAAAAATTGGGCCATTTGAGAGGGGTGAAACAATCCCACGAAACGAGGAGTTAATATATTTATTATGTGTCAAATATATGATTGTAGCCAAGATAAAAGTATTCAAGCCTCTGTGGGTTAAGGCAAAGATTCCTACCCTTATACGCCCAAGATGAACATAAGAGGTGTTATGCTTTTGGTATTCTTTCTATAATTCTTAGGGATCTAGTAGAGGAATTCTCTGAATGGTTTCACCATTCTCTTGTATTTGACTAACATATTCTTTGATAGACACTCTAATAATGGCTTTTAAATTGAATATAGATAGATCATAATAGACTTCAGAAGGACTAATTTAAAGTAATTTCCAACAAGAAGAGGGTTGATTTTCAATAGTCTCTAATTCAATGACATTTATCATAGAAAAAATATATTTATTAAAGAGACTTTGTATATCAAGGTTATACGCATTTTGTTCTTTTTCTTAAACTTCCTAGAAAGATACAAATTTTCTTCTAGATTCCATTTTTAGTGAGGAGAATTTTTTTAGAATTACCCAATGAACAAGACATCACTGGTTGTGTTACCACTTTGGACCGTTTTGGTTACAGAGGCTTCCTTGGATGGAAAATGAATCTTACAAAGAAGTATGATTCTTTACTATGTTACACAAATGCTTACACAAAATTATACATAAACATTTAGATAGATCGAATGCAAAACATGTTCTTCCAATGACGTCCTTCTTATACCAGCAAAATTGCACTCCAAGATTCTATGTCAATCTCCAATGAATCTCAGATGAACTTCACACAGTCAAAATATCACACAATGGTATAACGTAGGAAAAAATGAGACAAAATACTTCATTCTTTATTAATTTGCAGAATAGTTGTATATTACAATTATATAGTCTTGATTTTTATTTTATATCGATAACCAAGGAACTTATCAGTTGTCATAGCTAAGAACAATCTAGAAATTGAAGGCTTATTGGTCTGTTGCAGACTCTTCCCATGAAACAAAGTGCCAAAACCGAAAGAATATTCCCTAAGAAAGTTTGGCCAATTTAGGTTATCACCAGGGACATAGGTCGTGATGCACAAGATTCTTAGAATTTGGAATCTCTGTGGCTAATATTGAAGAACTTCTTTGTGATGAAAGCAGATCACCTTCAAGACGTAGATGCAAAGCATGTATAATTATTGAATCTCAGAGTGTATAATTTTGTAACTTTTGATGCCCAAGATGGTTCTTCTCCCCCTTAATTATAAGAAGTTTGCGAGACAAAAGGGATAATATGGTGATATTGATACTGAATAATATCTTTTACATAGATGCTCTGAGATGTCAATCAAACTGCACCAATCATCAGACAAGTGATGTCAGTCTCAGAGAATCATTCAATAAAGTTTTGTAATAACAATGCTTGCGACAGGGTATCATCCTAAAAGTATGCAAAGTGGATATGTAAGATGCCCCACAATACCTTTATTTACAAGTTGAAGATATTATTAGAATCCCACGATAGCAGTCACACTCATCATCAGGTGACCAGACTCTTAGATTATTTCACACATTCGATTTTTTTATCATGCAAAGACAATGAGAAATGAATATATGTACAATAGTTATCTTTCCAACATATTTTTTTCCAGGGAATATTTGTTTAGAATACCTTCTGCTGGTGCCCCATTCTTTAGCAAAATATGCGTCGAACTATCATGTGCTTCCCTAGTACTAGTTGATGCTTTATTTTTGTCATGACTAACTGTTGCTGATGTTTAGCCATAAATTCCAAAATAATCCCATCATCCGTGAATTTATTCAAATCTACTATAGCTTTATAAGGCTAATGAAAGTAGCCCATACATTCTTGGCATTGATGTATGCCTTCAAATTTTTGACAATGACAATGGATTCCATGGAAACTTATTATAACATAACGTTTTGTACAGTTAAATGGATATGGAGTTGATGAGGTAGAGGATCACATTCAATACAGGTTGTGGAAGGTGTTTATAATTATTAATCACTGTGCCCAAACTACATCCACTTTTATGGACATTATATTTGAAATTGTGAGAGACAGAGAAGGTGAATTACACTATTAGTGACGGTGGGATCCATAATTTTCTTTTCAATGATAATTGTACCTTGTTTCATTCATTTCAAAATATGATTTCACTGAGCATGAAAAAACAAATGGTAGATCGTCCAGCCAAATATATTATAAATCATACTTGTTGATTGATTTGATTATTTATATTATGATTCAAGCACTTAGAACACAAAAATTTAATCAGTGAATAGTTTACTGATATCTATGGAGAGATGTTCTTTGGTTTGTAAGAGTAAATACATAATAATAGTTGAAATGGTTGAAATTAAAACACAGTAGTTTTAAGCCCTTCATGGATATGAATGGTCTTTTCATCCAATTATGAGATTTAATAAGGAGTGAGTTGTGATGATAGTGGAAACTCATCATTCCCATTAAATATAGAGTAGACTTCGTCAGTGGGATGACTCATAAGGAGACTCTAAAGGTTAATTCTCTTCTTGGAGGTGAAAGGATTATGATCTTGGATTGTCATAAAGATTATTTAGTATGCACTTTTAGGCATGTTACTGTAAATTAATGGCTATTGTCATAATGGAAAGACAACTCGAGGGGTCTGTTATGGAAAATTCACTTTGCATTTTTTATGTCATCAATAATGAGGCTATCACGTTCAATTTTTATTAAAAGATATAGTGAGTTTTAATTTTTCTCCATGAGTGTGTCCAGAAAAGAGAGTAAATTTTAATTATTTTCTATGACAATATTGTGAAGTAAGAAATATCAGGGAAGAACATGATTTGAATATTAGAGAAGTATTGGATCAGAATCATTATTTCCAATTTCTACTTAAAATTGGAATTTGGATCTGACAAGGATAATTCGATTCAAAAAAATTTAACTGAAAAATAATTTCCCATTATAATTCAAAAATTTACTCTTATCTTACAAAATCTATAGAAATCAATTGCAATTCAAGCTCTATGAATAAGGGTGTCTCTTTCTTTGGTTGGTCCCTCTCTTTACGCTTATAGAAATATAAATGGTAATGAATTAATATTTTTGTTGTTTCAAACGTGGAAAATATTTGTTACATCAGTTTTGATGTCCCTTCATGGCCCATGTAATCCTGAAAGGAATAGATTTTTTTAGGAATAGTTTGTTGGAAACTAGATCACTATTGCGGGGGGTGAATCAATAGTGGTGGAACTCATTAAATTTTATTCATTTAATTATTCATTAAACCATGCATAATTGAAACTCAGAAAAAGATAACAAAGCATCAAACATAAACCAAAAGCGCTGAAAATATTGAACATAAGGGACACAAGTATTTCTCGTGGAAAAACTTTCTCTAGGAAAAGAAACACCTTCGTTTCTTGTATGTTGCTCAAAATTTGTTACTATACTATGAGAAATATTTACATAGATATTTAGCTACCTACTATAAATGGATATCTCTTTCTCACATGGATCTATGGACAACCATCCACTGGAAGCCATCACGAAAAATAATTTGCACCTAATTAGTCCTAAAATATCATACGACTTAATATACTCCTATCTGTTGTAAGCCACCATCACCAATGAGCCCTCAACAATTTCTTTTGAATTGTCCAACTATGATTATATGGAGAAAATGACTCCATATATTGATTTCTCCACAATCCTCCAACTCCTCTCCTCTATGTGGTTCTTGTTTCATATATTTTAAAACTAGAACTAAGAACTTCTCAATGTGAAAACCACATCAATAATATCTTCCAGGTGCATAATAAAAAACAAAATATACACCATAAATTGCATCAAAATCCCAACAACACTGCATAGATTAATTTCATCAACACATGAGTTGAAATCCTCTCTACAACAAGTAAAACTTCTAACAATTGGAGAAAACAATCTCCAAATACACTTGCAATCAAACTCAATTTCATCTCTCCACTCACTAAATGAAAGGTAGTTTGAAACACACTCTTGCTATCTATTTCAACACTTGTAAAATTCTTTAGAAAATATACTTTAACACTCTCACAACTTTCACATAATCCTCCTCTCTCAAACTCAATCAACTCACTACTCATCCAACCAAACTATACTTGAGCTCTCTTCATTAAATAGATGAACTGATGTGCTCAACTAAATAATTACCAAAAACTACTGAGCTCCACAAACTCTGTTCATACGGTTGATTTGTTCCATATTCAACTCCTTGACTATACCACTAACCCCACTTCATGAAGTATATTATCATCTTTAATCACATTATAGAATCGACTTAACCCTTTTTCGACCTTTACATGATGAGGCCCGAATAAGACAAAGCCAAAAAAACCAAATAAACACCTGATGTGCGAGAGGAATGCAGAGAAAAACTCACTTTAGCCCCAATCACAACCACATAACTAGCATATTTTGGTTGTAACCACACTTACAAGTCTTTCAAATTTTGATTGTAGCCTTTCAACTATATGCATAAGCCTATCTCCCTATGGTTGGGGTAGATGATGGATCAAACTCAAAAAAATGAGTTTAGAGTTGCCTCCAACTTCTATCACTCCTTCATTAGCACCTGTGGACTCACAAGACATCATAACATGCTCTACAACTGATGACATAGGCCAAGAACCTTTGTAACAAGTCACGAACATGAAGACCTAGTATTCCCCTAGCCAAACTACTCATCAATATCAACACCACTAACACCTCTAACAATGACAACAACCTATCTAAACACCTCCAACACCTATAGAAACATCTCTAACACTTACATTAGCAGTCTCAAGTAATCCAACTATCTCCACCACCTGTACAGACACCTCTAATACTTGTAGCAAGATCAAGGTAAAAAAACCCACCATAAACATATCCTACATCCATCTCTATTCAACCTCCAAATTTTGCACTAAGTCATGCAAAAATCAATTTGGTATCAATGAAAACCAACAATATCGACAGGTTGACCACTGATACAACCCAACACTTATCATGAGGAGGACTACCAACATCATTATATTTACATAAGACATATGAAAGGAAACACCATGACCGTATTGACATTAATGTAAACACTACAATGCCAACAACCTCCCCCTTTGGCATTCATGCTAACCTCAATATAATATTTAACATCTGAGGTTGATCTCCATGTGCTCTCGAATTATGAAGTTGCAATACTGAAGATGACCTATATTAATCTAAATTATCTCTTCTTTTGTGATCAATGAAAAAGGGCCATACCAACACTGAAGAACAATGCCAATAATGTGTTAGATGAGATAAATATCTCATCAAAGATAAAGATGTAGAACAATGAACTCATCTACCAATAAGTCTCTAGCTAGTGTCATCCAATGTCTAAAACTAAACATGGCCCCACTAAGAATGTAATGGAGCTATCATCACACTATGTTTGTTGTCGTAGCAACAAATTCACTCCACCGTTATGATATATAGTGAAGTATGAAACATGTACAATGATTCATGGAGCAAATACATGGTGGTGAAAAATATATAAGACTAAAAAATGACTCCTATATAAGCACACATATTACAAACCATGACTCTATGGAACCAAGTTGTTATCATGCACCCAACGTAATAATGCTACATCAATGATATATAAACTAATATGTGACACCAATTATCACATACATATCTAACTAACACTATGGGTCTCTCCATAAACAATACACTCTTAATATGGAACATTGATAATACAAGGCCTCTACAACTTCACATAAAAGTACTCTCCTCTATGCCTGCCCAAAATATGAAATAATCATGAGTACATTGCATAAATGAGCAATGATATATGCTTCATACATGGCACATCCATAAATTACATGGAATATCCATCAAATACAAGGCCTCCATGAGTAATGACATATAATTTCTATATATATCAGCAATAATATAAGTACTATCCAAAAAATATGTTAGTGCATATCCACTCCACTCCTTGGCCATCACCTTCCCAAAAATGAAGATATTGCAGCAATACCACGATAATCACTAGCAACCAACATGTTCCATATAGACATTAGAAAAAAATTCAGCTAACAACAACAACATAGCAATATTTCATAGAAGAAAAACAAATACATATCCTCATCATAATAGAGCATCCATGAAGCTCATGAACTAGCAATAATATATCATTAAATGAAGCCATGATAAACAAGTCAACAAGAAGAAACAACAACACTAGGAGAATATGAACCAATACTTTCAATCTCCTCTAATCACCAACGTGTATGCAAGTAAACAATGGATCCAAGAAATGCTAGATAGGAGAAGAAATATCATAAGGTGTGGCACTATAACATTATTTTCAGCACTAAACTCATCATCCTCACAATATAAAGCCATTAACTCATTCTCTCATGAGAGTAAAAACTAAGAAGAAATAATATAAACTAGCATGTCAATGACTTGGTCCATAAACATGTGCAACAATGTACTCTCTCCATGTATGAGAAGCAAAATAAATCACCATGAGTCAACCATATGAATGCAGAATGTCGAAAACACCATAAGGAGAAATATACACTCTATCCATGCAACAAAAACATCACAACACACCCATCCAAATACATATCAACAGTAGTATGATACATCTAGAATAAAAATCATGATAAGTAAAGTTCATACCCTATATGAGCCAACTCGAACACATCATCTCATCTCTAGATAAACAACATGCATGACAACACATGAGATATATATAGCAATATAAATATAAAAACTATGTCATGTTATCATGTCACCACATACTACAAGCACCATATATGGAAACAACATAAAAAATAGCAAACTCATGTCAAGAAAGCACAAAAAGCTCCTCCATAGTGAGCACAATGCCAACCATCTATAAAACCATTAGGAAGAAAAAATCTCCCCATCAATATGTGATACAATATCATAACCATCTGTATGTAGTTGTTACAAAATCATAAAAAATAAGTATAAGTTGATCCAACTAACATTAGATAAGAATAAGAATAGATCAATAATCAAAGTAACACTTCAAACCTCATAAAATCCCCTTGAACACATGCATCTCCTACAATATGAATATTTGTTTTTATGAATTTTTTCTTATATTTCTACACCTTCAAAGATATATGTGCTACTCATGATGCAACCATATGCTCCCCTTGAGATGATGCAGACCTCAATTTTTTATGGGATTTCATTGTTGTTCTTTTCTCCTCCAAACTTTCACATGTCAGTCCTGCATCTTTTATATGGTTAGCATTGAATGTTCTTCTTCCTTTGATTGGATCTCCCAAAACACATGGGTAACTTGCAATCCTTGGCCTTATGGAAAATAGTTTCACACAAAAATACCTTATGCAACTAAGGAACCGAGGAATAGACTGATATCTCTATTGAATTATTTTTATTCTATGCATGTTCCCTACAATCAATAGGCTTATGGAAAAAATAATTGCATGGGATACAATAAACATAAAAAGTATTATTATACCTTATGAATGATGACCTTCTTTGCATGCATGCTTGAGTTTGATTCTCGTTTGGCTATTCCTTTTGATGAGAGGGTATGATCTATCCACTGTTGCAAATTGATACTATATGTATATATATATATATATAATATATATATATATATATTCCACAATTATAACATCGCATAATCCTATTCTTCTTATTTGGTCTTCTTCACTATTCTTTTGCTTCTTGCATGACTATTTATTATCATTTTTCTCACTAGTATCAACTACTCCAATGATTTCTGATTTGGTTGTAGATGCTTGAGTACTAGATTTGGACCGCTCTAATTCCTTCCTTATAGAAATTGCTTTAGACTTAAATTTTTGGCACTCCTCCTTTGGTTCCTTACGTTGCTTGCTCATTCCATTTTCTATTTTTATTCCTTCTTCTAACTGATTTTTTAGATTTCAAATTTATTCTTTGAAGGCACACTCCTTTTCATCAAAAAATTGCAGCAACATTCGTCGATTTGTATTTTCAACTGTGAGCCTTTAATTTATGCTTGTAGAGCCATCACCTTGGATTTCTCTTCATCATTTTTTTTATATCTTCTTGTTGTTCCTCTTGATTAATTCTTGATCTATCATTTCTATCACTATGGATTTCATCCTGATATTCAAAGAAATTTGTAATTTCCTATTATTCGTGTGAGGAGGCTTCATTTATCACTGCAATAAGAGTAGAATCCTTTGCATTGTTTTCCAATTATGAAATCTGCAATTTTCTTCCACAATACAAACTTTACAGTGTGTCCAAAAACACTTTACGGTGTGTCCAAAAACACTTTTGTCGTCTCATAATGTCTCAGATAAAGAGTGTCAGATCTTGAAATCGTATGTAGGGTAATCACTTTAGCATGATCATTAAATTAATCCTTTTTTTGATATTCCACTCATAGAAAAATATTTGCATCAAGAGACTAAAAGTATGGCTCTCATTTTACCTTATTTTATCACAATTTTAGTTTAGGGTTAAGACATTTCATTTTTTATATGTAAATTTTTGTCCCTGAAACATTTATTTTGTCAACATTATTTCAAAAAAATTGTAACACAAGTGTTGACAAATAAAATCTCAGCAAAAGTGAGGGATTTCTAAGAAGCAAACACTATAAAAATAAGTGTTGTACATCTATTTGAGTAATGACAACTAGCATTAACAAAACAAATGTCAATGATATCTAATATAAATATATTCACAATAAAAATATTATTTATTCATCATTATTTCGTTACAAATAACTCTCAAAGGTAATTCTTACGTCGTAACCTATATATTTCCATCCAAACAACTTGTGAATTAGCTTTCATCACGCTAAAAAGGTCATTGCAACCAGATTGTTTCAAATATCAGTCCCATGGTTTTAGTATTGGTTGCAGTTTTTCTGGATAGTTGTTGAGAATGATGGGGAAGAGTTTTCTCATGTAGAGACGAAAATTGGAAGGTATTGAGATTCTCGAGACTGTCCCGGAACACCAAGAATAGTTTCAACAGGCTAGTTGGGATACATTTTTCTTCGTATGCGATCGGTATCAAAATGGTGTTGCAGAGGTCTTCGCAGAAGCTTTCAATGGAGAAATGTCCAGCCTATACAACACTTATTTCCCAATTATGGAGTAGATTAGTTCAGAGGCAATCGACATACGAGTTCATGGGGAGCATTCTTCCAAGAACAAAATCCTTAGTGGCATTGATATTCCTTTTTCCCTTAAGGATGAGCATAAAAATTAGCCATCAGGTCTACAAAGATCCTGGTTAAAAGATGAATTGCATGAAATGATGATCATCATCCATAGGTATTTCACCCATGAAGGTTCCTATCACATATTTGGTACGCACCACTTCAAACTTTTAGCACACCTCTTTGGTGAGATATGTGTGAATGTGCCATTTTTCTTATTAATGAGTTTAAAAAATATGTCATTCAAGGTATGAACTAATCCCAAGTTTGTTGTCTATCGTAAAGGCCTAATTGAATTATTAGTGGTATACCATTTGAGGAAATTGAACAGGACATGGGATCATTTTTTGTTCATTGGAGGTTTCGATACAGTAGGAAATCCTAATTATCTAGGCATCAAAATAGAAATATGCAGCGACCTGCAAAAGGCTCGTAAGATTGTAGGGGAGCCTTCCTCTTATTCCATTGAAATAAGATACAGGGGTAGGGTTACACCTCCTAAAGCACATGTTCCGACCACACCATTATGAAAAATATAAAAAAGAAATACCCAGAGGGAAATTATAAAGGAAGTGTCATCTCCTCCGTGAGATTCTGAGTGAACTAAAGCCTCAGAGTCCCCTAAACCAATTCTTGTGAGTCAAACACTAAAAGATGAAGAGGCGAAACCTAGAGAAATAGGGGTGGACAAAATATTAGAAGAAGAAGGAGAGAAAAAACCCACATTAGATAAATGGTATGGGGTTCAAAAATCTCATACTGTGTTGCTGAAATAAACTTTGACAAAGTTTCAAATTAAAACAATATCCTTCCCTAGCTAAGGACGTCTTTCAGATAGATGATTCAACAATGAAATATTCGGTGATAAATGAAGCAATGGGTTCTATTTCTAATATAGAAAAATAAAAAGAAAAGCCGAAGAAGGGCCCCAATTCCAAGAAAATAGAAATAAACGAAAAGAAGCTTGCTCTAATGGATGAGGTGGACCTGTTGCTAAGATCAACAGACTAGTCTAAAAGTGATTGATTAAAACAAGTGTCCATTATTTTTTCAGCATTGACTAAAAATTTTTATTTTGTACCAAGCGTTGACAATTATTTTGTGAGTAGTTGTCCTGGTATCAGTCTGATATAGAGTGTCAGTTCGTTTGTTGATCCCCAGAATTGGAATGCTTTCATAAAGTACCTAAATATATGTTTTACAAAGGTATCTGAAGGGTAAATATGGAACATATTTTTTCTTTATGAGATTATCTCGAAAAATATAAATAATGATTTTTTCTTTATGAGATTATCTCGAAAAATATAAATAATGGCTATTTTCAGTAGACTTTCAAGTTATAAAACATAGCATTTTCTAGATTTTGTGATAGAAAATCAGTCATATATTTTAGTTCCTCTTCCTTCGTAGTTTTTTCAACTATAGTTCACTTCGGATATCTATTTTTAATAATCTTCATGAAGAGACATCAAACTAAACCTTATTTTTAAAAATGTATATTTATTTTTAATTAGCATAAGAATAGGATTTATTTTCTAGAATTAGACTACAGTTAAACTTCCTTTAATTTCTGAAGTTTATTGTAAATATTGTTTCTATAAAACAATTATTGAAGATAGACATAGGATTGGAATTGTTTGCAAAAGCCATGTATATTGTGGATACCTTTGATATTAACATAATTTGTTGTGAACAATGTTACTCATGAATTTCCAAATATTCACGTGTTATAAGTTTCCTCTCATTTCTCTACTGTCTCCATTTTCTTTTGTAGTAAAAAATATGATCACCATCTTCAGTGTTCGAATAATGTATTAATGAATTGGAATTATTAGCATATTCTCACGTTAATGTTATTTAAATTACTCATATATTTTTTTAACTTATATGCCACTTACATAAATAATATGGTTCCTATGTTCTTTTGTCTTTACTCCCTCCTATATTCTAGCATATATTGTTGATGATTTTCGTAAGAAAATTAAATATATTTTTCCAATGTAAAACTTGTTCATATCACTTGTAGCTATTAAGTTTTATGTAAAAGACTGCATGCCCAACGGTCCCTATCTTCTTCCTTCCAACCAAATTTGATGTGTTACAACCCAAATATAGAAAATAAGCTAAATTACCTATTGCTTAAGTGACAATGTGTAGTAGAGTTTTAAGGAGAGATCCCCCTCCAAACTGAGGGGCCATCTTTCAATCCAAAATGGTTAGAGGTTACCTTAGTTTTTTCCCTGGATAGCCTAGGTTTTTCTAGGTGATAACATCTTCCAAGTTGCATATTCAACCATGTTACGTACTAGCACTCCTTGTTGATCCATTTCAAAAATCACCAAAATTCTACCAAAAATCCTACATCCATGCTCTAGCGGCTACTTGCAATTGAGAGCCTTGCTCGGATACTAATTGTCAGAAACTATATCACTACTAAGAGGGGGGGTTGAATTTGTAGTTGTGGCACTTATAAAATTTTCTCCAATTAAGTATTCATTAAAGCATGGATAAGTAAAACACATAATGAAATATTAGAGAATTAAACATAAACTAGAAACCATGAAAAAATTCAACACAAGGGATGTTGGACAATTGACATTTCTTGGATGGCTAGTGGAACCATGTGTGTTGGCATTGATGTCAATAGTCATGCTAGGCTATGTGTTGGAAAGCTCACATTGTTGTAAGTGCGTTGGCATTGATTTCAACCGGACTTGAATTTAAGTTGGCGGCAATAGATGTTGGCATTAGTATGCATGGTGTATTGATCTCAAGGGGAGTTCCATGGGTGCTGCAGTCACTCGTAGATAATCATCATAGTAAAATTTTTAATGGATAAGCCATAAAAAAAAATGACTATGATTGTTCGGAGTCCCATAATTTGGAGGAATTTCGTCCCCATGTCTTTAGCTAATACTCTCTTGGACATGACATAGTTTCATAGTGCTTTGAAAAATACTTCCAACAGTATGTTGAAGTTTGAAATTGTCCCCCTTGATAAACAATTATGCTCAATCAAAGAAAGAACGTCAAAGCCATAGCAGCAGTGCCCAAAAGGACTAGAAGCTTGGAGGTTTATTTAATAGAGTTATAGGATGGCATTATGTCAGGGTAGTGACAATAATGCCCAGAAGCCTAGAGGCCCGAAAACCTAAAACCCTGAAAGCATGGAGTTATGGTAGTAGAGCATGGAATCCCAAAACCCCAGAACCACAAATGCTCATAAGTTTGAAAGCCTGAAAGGTTTTATAATTGAGAGTTGGGAGTCATAGTGGGGTCAATGAGCATTGTTCTAAATGGTCCAACTGATGGAACATAAGCAAACATACAAAACTATTGACAATTGTGTCACAGGTGGGTTGCAAGCCAGTAAATATTAAGGAAAATTTAAAAAGGGATCTGGGCACTAGGACATTCGAGATCCATCTAATGAATATATATAT
>APFE031596385.1:127234-139787 GCA_000404065.3 Pinus taeda | reverse complement strand
CTGGTAATTTCCATATCCATAAGGCTGCATATTTCATGGAGGGCTTCATTCTGCTCTTTTGAATGCATACCAGTGCTTTCCTCTTCGAGCTTGCTCTGAGAGGAGGGTCTGTATGAACTTTATTTCTTGCTACCACTTTGAGAGGAGCTGTGGGTGCTTGGCTCCTCTGAGACCCCTTTTCCTCCACCTTCTTCACCGTCTTCCTCCATGAAAACCACAGTAATTAACGTAGAGACAATGGGCTTATTGGTGCGACGGTAGTATTTGAACTTAACCGTCTGCACCGAATTGCTTATATCTGAGTCTGAATCATCCAAACCAGGGGCGTTGGGCGAGGTGTAAGCCAGCGGGGAGACCCGCCGCGGGCTATGGATGCCTCTGCCACCAGGGTTCCCCCTCTGACCCTGATGCCTACCTCTTCTTGGCGAAGCATGGCCTCTGATAGGCATCCTTAACCGATAATGCTGTAGTAGAGTTTGCTGAGCTCTCCTCTCCAAAAGGATCAGTAACAGAGAGGACCCAATCTCAATCTGCTCTCGGCTTTTGAAGCGATTCTGCTTCCCTAACCAGAAATTGGGTTTGCCTCTGGGCTTATCCTCTCCAATTCTCTCCTTCTCTGCACACAAACCAGCATTATCATGCAGAGAGGAGCTGAAATCCTTAGCCTGTTCAGTCAGGCTTGTCAAACTTGACGCTCTGTTCTCGGACATTCTGGCTTCAGCAATTTTAGTTCCTTGGTAGTTCGGGTGAAGGGAATGGCAATGAATGCCATTGAATGCGCTATTAATGAAGTTCATTATGTGCTTGTACAGTTTCCTTCGTGCCGAAGGCTCCTCGTGTCATTCACATGGCGGGCGTCTGTCAATATATCACCCGCATCCGGGTAATCCTTTGCTTCTGATTGCATGTCACTGTTGAGGAGTTCCTGAAAGGTGGTTCTTTTAGAATCTGGAACTATCACCTGTAGGTTTCCTTCCTGGTGCTCCTTATCTTGCTCTGCCCCTAGATTGGCTAGGAAATCCACAGCTTTGTTCCCTTCACGCCTGGTATGCTTAAAAGATATGGCTTTGTTGTTCTGAAGCCAGTTCTGGAGAGATTCAAGCCTGGTGGCCATCCTCCAACTTCTACTGACTTTCTGGGCTTCAGTGCCTTGCTGTATCTTAGTGGCCATGTTAATTATGATTTGAGAATCCCCTTCCACTATGAGGGGGATGTATCTCTGCTTTTGAGCAATTTGGAGACCTTTCCAGAGTCCTTCTAGCTCTACTGCATTATTAGTATTCCATCCTATGGATCCAAAGTAAACTTTAAGAGGGATTCCCTGAGCGTTTCTTATCACTCCTCCATATCCTGTGATACCTGGATTGCCTTTGGACGCTCCGTCGAAGTTGAGCATATAAGTATTTTTAGGGGGAGGTTTCCAATTAGTGGGCGTGTTTTTTCCCCTTGTGACAGAGGTGCCTTGCGATGAGTTAGGAGGATTGATGTGGAGTTGCCAATTGTTCCATATTTCCTGCTCCTGGCTGCTGGAAGGAAAATCTTCCTGGGACCATCCCTTGATCGTGAGAGTTTCCTGAAGATTCTGCTTGATTATTGTCCATACTTGCTCCAAGTCCATAGCCTGATCTTTAAATATTCTCCGATTTCTTTCTTTCCATATATTCCACATTACTATGCCTGGGATTATTTGCCATAGAGTATTGAGTATGTTGCATTGATAGGGCTGCTGCGGCCAGGATCAGAGTGTGTTATTTATGTCACCCAAGATTCTTCCTTCCTTCTGGCAACGAAAAGATACTTTTTCCCAAATTCTGCGACTGAGAGGACATAGTTGCATAAGATGTGCTGTTGATTCTTCCTCTATTTGGCAGTTAAGGCATATTGAAGGTCCTGCAAATTTCCTCTTTCTGAGGTTGTCCCAAGTAAGAATTCTGTTTTGTGACAGCAGCCAAAGAAAAGTGGAAATTTTCGGCCATATCGGGGCTTTCCAAAGTTTTTCCCATATTTTATCTTTGATGTAGTGTCCTTTTATGATGATGTGGTATGCCTCTATGGATGTGAAAGTTCCTTTCTCGGCATAACCCCATCTTAGTGTGTCTGGGCCTTCCTCCTTAAATATTTTCCTCTTTTTTAGCTCCTCTGCTAGAGTTGTTTGAGCCGCCTCTGGGCTGTGGGGTAGGATGTCGTTAGCTTCCTTCCAGTTGCGATGTTCCAAGGAATTATTAGTAATCCAGAATTGATTGATCTTTCTCTGTCGAATGAGATCCTGATTGGGGATGTCTTGAATTGCATTGTTTATACTAGGAAATTGCTGCCATGAGTCTATCCAGAAGCGTGCCAAACTACCATTCTTGACTTCCCAGAAACTATGTTTTTGTATGAGGTCCCTGTTTAGAAGTGCTGAATTCCAAATTGCTAAACCTTTGCTTGTTTCTGTCATTCTTATGCGCTCCTCCAGTTGCAAATTGTTAGCGTTTTTCGCTGTCCATATTTGTGCCCATTGTGTGCCCGGATATGATAGCCATTTCCACCATATTTTTGCTCCCATGATCATATTACTATGTTCAGGATCCCGTAGGCCAATTCCTCCTCCGATTTTTGGGAGACATGCTTTCTCCCACTTGACCAGTGCCCATTTCCTATTTGGACCGGAGCTGCCCCATAGGAATTTTTTCTGTAGTTTTTTAATGGCTTTTAGGACCCATTTTGGTGCAGCTAATATGGAAAAAAGGTATAGCGGCATTGATTGTAGGACAACTTTAATTAGAACCAGCTGACTGACCATGTTTAGGGATCTATGGGTCTAGAGTGATAATTTGGTTTCCAATTTTTCCAGAAGAGAGGTCCATGAAGAGTGCTTCCTGGCGTAAGTGAATAAGGGGGCTCCAAGGTATTTGGAAGGTAGAGATGCAATGGTAAAGCCTAGTATACGGGCAATGGCTCGCTGGGTGGTTGGATGGGTATTGAAGAAGAAGATCTGGGATTTAACTTTGTTAATAAGGGCTCCCAAGGCTTTGGAGAATAGTAGGATCAGAGAGTTTAGAGTGCAGGCTTCTTGAACCGAGGAGTAGCCAAAAATCATATTGTCGTCCACAAATTGCTGGTGGGAGACAGTGGGGGCTTGGTGGAGGGTGATGCCTTTAAGATCATGTGATTGAATGGCGTTCTTAATACATCTACCCAGGCCTTCCGCCATTATGATAAATAGGAAAGGCGAGAGGGGGTCTCCTTGTCTGATGCCTCTTGTAGAGCAGAAAGTTGAGGTCGGAATGCCATTTATGAGGATTGAGAAAAAGGCTGAGGAGATTAGGCTTCTAACCCATCGGATCCAAGCATGATCAAAACCAAAAGCTTTTAAGACCTTTTGCATGTAATCCCAGCTTATACTATCAAAAGCTTTTGAGAGGTCGATTTTGAGAAGCATACCTAGTTTTTTTGATTGCTTGAGGGAATGGATGATCTCATGAGTAAGGATTATCCCATCCGTGATTTGACGGCCTTCCACGTAGCCAGACTTCTCTGGGGAGATTATGAGAGGAAGCACTGGTTTTAACTGTAAGGCCACCACCTTCGATACAATCTTGTAGACAAGATTGCATAAGGCTATAGGTCTGTACTTGTCAGGCTTGTTGGACTCCTCCGATTTAGGTATTAATGCTATGAATGTTGCATTAAGGCCTGGATACATCCATCTCATGTTGCGGGATTCTTCCACCACTTGCCACACTTCCCATTTGATTAATTCCCAGAAGTGGTGAAAGAAGTTAGACGTAAATCCATCAGGGCCGGGTGCTTTACCTGCTTTAAGGGAGTTTGCAGCTGTCTCCACTTCCTGAAGGCTGATCGGTTTGAGTACCAGAGTGTTTTGCTCCTCTGTTATTAGACGCGGGATGTGCCTTGTGATGCTTTCGATGGCTTCTGCTCTATTTATGTTTGGCTCCTGACTCATTTGCTTGAAGTATTGCAGAAATTCCTGTTCAATCTCTTCCTGGGTTTCCACTTTTTCTCCTTGAACATTGATGACTTGTGAAATATGGTTTTTCATTCTCCTTTGGACAGTCGATTTGTGGAAAAACTTGGTATTTTTCTCTCCTTCCTTTAGCCATCGGATTCTTGATTTTTGTCGCCATAGAATCTCCTCCTGTTTCTCCCTTTCTAAAAGTTTGCTTTCCATGTCTTGTTCTCATTGTGCCAGCTCTTCTGAGTGCCCCTCTGAGATTATTTGTTGTTGCGTCTTTTTTATGCCTTGAATAATCAGTTCTTTCTCTTTTAAAATGTGGCCGAATGTTTTTGTGTTCCAGCGTTTGATTTCTGCTTTGAGCATCTTCAGCTTTTTTTGGAATCTTGCCATTTTTGTAGCCTCAGTTGGGTTGCTGTTTTGCCATGCTTGCTAGATGAATTCCTTGAATTCTGGGTGAGAAAGCCAGAAAGCTTCAAAGCGAAAAGGTCTTTTGATGCTACTTCCTGGCTGATTCCAATGTAGTTCTATCGGCCAGTGGTCCGATCCTGAGAACGGAATGATGTTCGCTGTAAATTCTCCTCCAATATGGACAGTGTTGTCGGATAAAAGAAATCTATCCAGACGGGACGCGATTTGTAGAGGGGCCACTCGCTTGTTTGTCCAGGTGAATAGGCCATTGGCTGTGGGCACATCGATCAGCCAGTTATTTTGGATGAAATCTTTGAGTAAAGTGCCATCTCTGTTGATCCTGCATCGGCCTCCTTGTTTTTCTTCTGTTGAGGCTATCATATTGAAGTCGCCTCCTGTGATCCATAGCGGATATTGCCTATCAAAGTTGAGCTGGGATATGTTTTCTAGGATTGCTGCTTTCTGGGGTCCCTCTTGTGGGAAGTAAACATTAGTTAAGTGTCCATGAATGTTTGTGGCCAAGATATGAAAGTCTGCCTGTATGAAATTCTTATTTGCATTTGTATTATTTAGTTGTATTTTCCCTGCATCCCAGAGGATTGCCAATCCTCCTGAAGCTCCTTGTGCATCAACAGTTGTGACTTGTCCTCCTGGCCAGGTTGTGGCTGCGATTCTTTCCAAGATTGTCGAGTTGCATTTTGTTTCCTGTAGGAACAAGATAGTTGGTTTGTCTTCCATTATCAAATTTTTTAGGAGTTTTCCTTTCCTAGGGCTGTTTAGCCCCCTAATATTCCAGGAGATCAACTTCATTGAGAAGGTTTGGGTTTGGCGTTGAAATATTTGGTGAGTTTGGCATATCTGCCTGACTCCACCAATACTTCTCGAATCTTAATTGTTCTTTCTAGATCTGTCTTTCTGCCTCTCTTTTTGCTGTCTTTGTATATAAATTTACCATCCCATTGGCTGCCTGTCTGGATCCCAAGTAAATATTTCTTTTGAGCTTTATTCAGAATTTCTACTAGATTATCTACTTGTGTTTCAGGGATTTTGTCGAAGTTACCTATTTTGCATGCTAGTTCTAATCCGAGAATGTCAAGTCCCCCAATATCGATTGTTTCACTCTCGTCCTCCATGAACTGTGCCCCCTGTGTGTTGCTTTCTGCTTCCTTTCCCTTATCCTTTGTGTGGGAGGGGTTGTCTATATCCATATCCGGGTTTGACCAGGTTTCTGTAACTGGTTTTTCTTTTTCGCCATCCTGGTTCTTCATTGATGCTTCTGGTTTGTTGGGTTGGAGAGTTTTTGATGTCGATCCGGGCCTTTCCGGTTGTTCTTCTTGCACCAACGTCACGAAACTGTTACTTGTTGATGGTTGAGACTTCGCTTCCGGCTCTGGCTTCCCTTTTGGATTGGCTGGGTTCTTTTTGTGTCCTCGTCTTCTGTTTATTACTTTGGTGAACCCATCTTGAGTTTGTGGTTCTTGTTTGCTTGGAGCATCAGGCTTGCTATTTAATGGGCAGTCTCTGAAGAGGTGTCCTAAGGTATGACATCGCCGGCATCGAAATGGGACATGCTCATAGTCTATGACCTGGATCCAGTCATGGTCTTCATGAAATAAGCGTATTGTATCTGGAAGAGGCTATTTCAGGTCCATATAGACTCAGATTCTGGCATAAGAGGCATAGGTAGTGTATCGCACAAGCTTTGTTTCTTCAGCAACTTTGACAAAGTCACCCAACGCTGATCCAAGGGCTTTTAGTGAGTCTTCCCCCCAATACTCCCACGGTAATGAGTATAAACGGATCTAGACTGGGGCATAACTTAGATCTTCTGTATATGGGTTGAATCTAGCCTTCCATTCTCTGAGGAATAACCCTGCCGAGTTGAAGAAGTAAGGCCCTCCTTCAAAAACTCTATTTCTATCTTCCAGACAGTTGAAGATGGCTGTAAAGAAGCCTTTTGGCCCTATTAATAGGGTTATCTCTCCTTTTGGCTTCCATGTTCTGTTGATCCAGTTTCTTAGAGCCCTTTCTGTGGGCCAAATTCCCATAAATTTACCTATGAGGGCGTTGTCTTGCATAAATTGAATACGGGCATTGATTCGGTGGCTAGGTAATTCTACTTCGGGCCTGTGCGCTGCAACAGGTTTACAGGTAGAAGATCTTACCGTATTCGCCGCATTGCTGGTGGTATGCATCATTTCCTCTGCTGTCGTGTTGTGGGCTGAGACGTCATCAGTATTGACCGCCGGTCCTTGCTGGTTTCTGCCTCCAAGCGGCTCTTCGGTACCCTCCCCCAACGGGGAGTCCATTGGAACGAAACGCCCAAACTCCGTCCGAGCTGAACGCTGTGCCTGTCAGTTCAGAGTGACACAGAACTGTATAGCTTGCCGCCGCAGGTCTGTGCAAACCCTAGCCATGTGCTGTTTCCATTATCGCCTTGCTCCCATTCGCTCCTCCAAACCCTAGAAAAGCCCCAACTATAACCTGTGTTACCAGAAACAAGAAATGCAAATATTTAGCTTCATCTTATTATCCTCATGCTTTTGGAACATTTCATTCCTTAAGTGGACTAGAACTAAATCCTCAACTTCTAAATTTACCTCGCTTCACTTGACACCATCCATTTTCTTATATTTAAGACTACTTTCTAGTAACTACTCTTTCACTTACTCATGTATCATCTGCATTGTTGCTACGAAATCAACATATGTGCTTCAATTTTTTCCTTTCACAAAATTTCTGAGATCATAAAGGTATCTAGGATGCATGCCATACACAATCTGAAAATGACATTTTCTTGTACTCCTATTAGGAGAATCATTACAGGAAGTTACACTTGTGGGATAGATTGATCCCATTTCTTATTATGTTCATGAACTAAACACCTTAGTAAACTTCCCAGACTTATATTTACCATTTTTGTCTGCACATCTATTTGGGGATGATAAGTTTAGTTGTACGTTGAATTTTTCCATAATTTCTTCCACAAAGTTCCCCAAAAGTGTCCAACAAATTTGGTGTCATGATCTAACACAATGCTCCTAGGAAGTCCATGTAGTCTCACTACTTCTCACAAAAACAAATTTGTAATATGGGAAGAATCATTGAATTTTCAATAAGGTATGAAATGCATCATTTTAGAGAACCTATCCACTACTACAAAAATTAAATCATGACTAATGTGAGTTCAAGGAAATCCTAGAACAAAATCCATACTAATGGCCTCCTAAGGCCTGCTCAGTATGGGGAATGGTTGATATAGTCCCGCATTATTTCATCTACCTTTAGCATGTTTTCAAATCCTGAATTTTTTCAAAAACCTTTTGATATCATCCCTCATACCACGCCAATAATAAAATGAACATAAGTGGGCATATGTCTTGTCATCATCAAAATGACAAGAAAACCCTCCAATATGTCTCTTTCATCAAATTTTCCCTCATTGATCATGTTGGGATACATAACTTTCTTCCCTTGAACAAGAATCCATCCTGAACCAAATATTCAATCCATGGACTTTGATCTTTCTCAACACATGGGCTCAAAATTTCTCTAATCAACCATGTTTCCAACATCTCTTGGACTTATTTTCTGATCTCCTCATTTCCTTAGGGTTCAATCTATAAGTTTCCTTGTTAGGTATACTAGCCCTTGGAATTAAATCTATATGATGGGTAATAATTATTATAGGCGGAAAGGCATTAGGTAGCCGTCCATGACAGTATCATCGAGTTCATCTAATAATGACTAAATTTTAGCAGGAAAATCATTTAGATTTGTGTGTGTAAGGATAATTTGAGGCTTACCAATTACAAAACAATTTCACCTCCTCTTCATGTTTGACTTGTTGTAGAAACTCCTTCCTTGTCATCATTAATATACTTGGACCTACATATTCTTTGCCACTTTTCCCTTCCAAAGGTAACAACAGATGCTTGTTGTTATCCTTCTTGAAGGGGCAGTTATTATTTCTCCTTTCACGAATAAAACCTTTCTCGTACTACCATGGCTTTCCTAATAAGACCTAAAAAATGTCCATAGGAACGATGTCATAGAACAACTCATCCTTCGAGTTGCCAATTTGGAATTCCACCTCAATATTTTCATTGACTAAAATATGATGTCCCTTTTACAACCATGTCACTTGATAAGGATTTGGATGTTCTATCCTTAGAAGCTCCAATTTCTCCACCATTTCAATATAAAGTAAGTTGTCAGTGTGGCCACTATCAAGAACTACTTTGGAGCACTTACCTTTCGATTTGCAAAATGGCCTAAGAATATTTCTTTTTTGGGTTAGTTGTTTCTTTATCTTCAATTCATTAATTAAAATCCTCTTTAGCATTAGAGACTCACCCAAAAGAGGGGTTTCCTCTTCTTCTAATTTTGTTGTTTCTTCATCCCTATCCTTTGCAACATGTGCTCCTCTTTGGCCTACTAATTTATTTTTAGGATAGTTCCATGATAGATGGCTTGTATATCCACATATATATCATCTAACTTCATTTTTCCTACCTCTTACTCTTGGGGAAAATATTCCACCCCTTGAATCTCATTTCCTTGGATATTGACTGCTTGAATTCTCTACTTCATCTCCTCTAGTCTAGGATCTTCTTCTATTGAGAGACACTTTCCCTCTAGCTAGACTCCTTCATCTATTGTAATGGCTATGATTCCTAGCCAACATTTCCTTTTCCCTATTGATACCTTAATAGGCATCCTCCAAACTCTTAAGCGAAAGAAGCTGATATAATATTGAATTTCAAAACTCATGACATTTATATACCTAGAAATCTTCTCCATATCTTCTTCAATGAGACCTGCTATTATACTCAACCTATAAAAATCTCTGGTATACACTTTCACTATCGTGAAATTTTGCTTGAAATTCTAGATTTCTGTGAACAAACTCAACTAATAATCCTTGGGGATAAAGTTTCTCTTGAATTTAGCCACCATCCTATCTCAACTTTTAATATTTTCCTTTCCCTTTGTTCTTTGTTCTACTTGTAACTCATTCGAGAATAATGTTTCTTGTCCTCGCAACCTGGTCACAACATACTTTACCTTCTATTTCCTCTCAACATATTCATCATCGAAATATTTATGCAAAGTGTCTATATAATGCACAATCTCTTCCACATTCAAATTTACCTCATATACTAGAACTTCAATTTTTGGATTGAAATCTAGCTTCGTAACCATTTTAATCAACTGCTTATCTGGTTAATTTTTTCCTCGATTTCATTCCACCTCTTCCTTAGAACTTGTATCCTCACTCTCACTGATATCTCTTGTATTTAGCTCTTGTTTTTGGGTATTTTCCTCAACCTTCATCCTAGCCTAGATATGCATCAGCTCCAATGTCTAGTCCACGTCTATCTCAACACTTCCTTGACCTCCTCTTCTGGTCCCCATATTAGCACGAAACCTTTAGTAGTGTATCCACTTATGCTTGTTGTTACAAGATTCTTTTCAAGATCTTAAAGCATGCTTTGATACCACAAATTAACATAGTGGAGTGTAGTCTCTTCCTTTGTTATTCCTAATTTATTTCATAAAAACCCAATTTATTGCTCCTCCACTCTTGGTCATCTGCACTTCGCAACCGCAATTCTAAGAAGAATTTTTTTTAGTTTTTCATATCCTACTATTTCTTAAGGTGCATATCTTCATTTATTATTTCAATGAAATCTCGAATAAATTTTATTTCTCTAGGTCTTGCTCCATGATGACAATGACGACAAAACTTCTCTTACAATCCTTCCCTTTGGTTTCCACTGAAAAAATTAAACTGAATATTTAAGACCTAATCGTCACACTTTTCCGAAGCAGATTAGGAGTCAGAGTTTGATATTCTTCTCCAAAAAGTCACACTTCCGACAAAGATCAGACCATACTATGGTAAGAATCCCTCTATCGAAGGACCCTTTACTCTATATTTAATTGAGAGCTTCACTTCTAACATGACCCACATGCAAGGTTAGGATCCTGTTCACTCCTTTACCAATAGGCTTCTCTTGATAATGAAAATTTTTGTTCTCCTTAAATATAATTCAAGTTCCTTCCCATAGACTTCAACTCTGCCTCCCACTTTGAATTGGAGTCATGCTCACAAAGCACTTCCATTATAAAGCACCAAAGGGAAAACCAAAAGCATTTTCTAGAACTCACTCTGCCTTAAATTGTCTTAGTGAAAATACTTAACAACTAAAAGAAGAAAATTACAAGGCTATCTTAAACTAAGAAATTCGCATAACTAGATCATAAATGAAGCATTTGTCGCACAGATTGAAAATACGTAGGTTACACAAGCACAACTATTCATACAATAGAGGAGTGAGAATGAAATCCTTAAGCATGCAAGCTGCAATTTCTTCCTTCTATTTTCCTTCATTAGGGGAAGTTTGAGGTCTATAATGGGCCTCCTATAGAAATTATAAAATAATAGTGGAAATAATAAAATAATATTAGATTACATCATCAAATTTTAGAGGGAAAAAAGAAAAAACTATTTTTTGAACTCATATTTTCAACTTCTCTCCCTATTGGTTTATTCAAATTTCAAGAAACAACACTCCTTGGATGCATAATTTGATTCCTCATCCAAGGAGTGTCCATGCTGCCTACTTTCTATGAACCCAACTACATGAAAAATAAGAAGTACATGTAAAACGTGATTACAATCATGTTTTTCATGTATTTTCATTTTTTGTGTAGCAAGGTCCATCAAAAGTATGCAACATGGGTACTCCTTGGATGAGGAATCAAATTTTGCATCCAATTATTACTCATACTTGAAATTTGAGTAAAAACTTAGGGAGATAAGTTGAAAATACGAGTTGAAAAAGTATTTTATTATTTTTTAAACTTTTTAATTTTTTACTCCAAAAATGATGAATTGTCCCCCATGGTTGACATTATCACCTTGAATCCTATTGGTTCTTATAAATTTTATTTTTGTTGTACATTTTTCTTAGTAGCCCCATTTTGGACCTCAAAATTCCCGTTATGTTTGGTCTTCAAGCCCGTGAAACCTCTTAGTACATGTATAAATAAAAGAGTAAGGACTAAATATCATTTAACAATCTATAGGTAGGTTGTCAATAACAACTTTTCCAAAATTGACAGCAAAATAAAGTTCTAGAAGCGAATACTAACAAAGAGGGAATGTTCGCTAGAAAGGAAATGTCATTTAACTATACAATAAACAACTTACCTAATTGTCCCCCAAAGGCACATAAACAAAGCTAACTACAAGATATTTACATAAGTTGTTAATACAAAGTGATTATCCTTACATCAATTTTCTTTTAATATAGTAAAAAGATTTATATTTTAGGTAAATATTAATGAGACCATGTAATCCATAACCAATTTGAATTAGAAATAGATTTTTTTCAGAATTAATAATTTTTTATATTTTATGAGTATATATGTACTATTCTACTAAATATGATTATAATAACATGAATAAATATGCAAAAAACGTATGAAATATGTTTGTAATTAAAATAGCAACTCAAAATATCACTAATGCTTAATGAACTAAGTATGATAAATGATTATAAATTTTTTTATGACAATCACAAACTAATTAATAAACTTGCGAAGATATATATATATATATATATATAATATATAATATATATAATATATATAATATTAGTATATATAATATAAAGAAACATATATTTAAACCATATCTGAATTTATTTCATTATTAAAATTAATCGTATTAAAAAAAAATATAGTATGAATTATAATTAAAAACAATAATAACTAATAATATTTATTTAACTAAAAAAAGATATATACACTAGAAGAAAATGGAGCAATTAAGTTGTGTCCAGGTGACTAAAAAAATTAGTCGTGAGAACTTTTCCAAGTGAAATACCAAAAAATGAGCAATCTTAAGTGACCAAACTAAAAACAACTAACATAAATCACTAATTTAGTCACAGGTTAAAATATGTGACTAGCTAATAAGTAATACAACTAAAAATTACTAACATGAACGACTAATTTAGTCTAAGAAAAAAATACAACTACCTAACAAGTGCTACAATAATCTGAATCAGTTTTTTATGTTAGTCATCTTAATTTTGTCAAGCAATCTAAACTTACAAGTGATAGGGGATTAAAAGGTTGTTAAAGATTGGTTGAAAGGTTATCCTTCCTTAA
>APFE031596385.1:112194-124532 GCA_000404065.3 Pinus taeda | reverse complement strand
TATATATATATATATATATATATATGGAATTATCATATGGCTAAGTTAACACATTACAACATAGTTACTTCTAATTCATGTACTAAAAGAAATGATTTACTTCTAGTTATTTTGCTCCTATATAGTTTGTATATTCAATGTGAATGACATAAGCTTCGAGATTACTTTCAATGCATAGAACCTTTCAAATATGTGTATACATCACTCAATGTTTTGTATGTAAAGTCTATAAGTAGTAATCCTTATCATGCTAAACTATTTGCTTTGTGATATCATGTGGCATTTGGGTTATAACTGTTGGTCATTCTTGTGTAAGGGTTGCATATTGTATTATGCTATGTGTTGTCATTCCACCATTATAGAGTAATCCATCCTAAGTATTAAACCTATGCGAACTCCAGCGTGAACCTCGCATTGATACATTTGATCATAATCCAATGTCAAACATGTTCTCACTCTGTAGATGTACTATGATGGTTATAAGTATGATTCCACACACGGCTCCAACCAACCTCTTGCATCCATATCAACCCTGCTCATGTGAAAACCATCACCTGTCACATGCGTACATGATGATATAGGTACTTTTTGAAGCCTTGAAAATCATTGTTTACAACATGGGGGAAAACCACCTAGTCCAGACCTTGGTTGGCAGTTCCTTTTCTCTTTGGTGTAGTGGCTTCGACTAGGGATAATGGAACTAGTTTCCCAATCTTATTTGTGATAGTGTTGATGGGGTGATAGGTGATATTTTGGAGTAATGTTTAAGATAAAAGTAATCTGACCTAAAATAATAATCACATGTATATATCCTAATTCAAAAAATATCTAGTTATGACCATACTCGGGAATAAATTAGAAGTATGGGATCTACAATAATGCCTTAAAGAAATTGGTAATAAAGGTCATTCAACTGCAATAAGAAATGAAATAATTTTAACAATAATCGTTTTCGATAAATAGTTAGCCGAAACGATTGTGAAAGATATATTGCATAAGAATTTTTTCATGTATTCAACATAAAATTTAGGCCATCACCATACAAAACTGAAATAATGTTGACTGAGATTCAAACATTCATACATAAATAAATTGAAGAGAAGTTATTTCTTAATATACGAGTAAAATAGAATTACGAGATAAAAGTACCATTTGTATAAGTCCTGCTCATGTGTCTCAACAATATTGATCTACTTCCAATCAATCCAACATCATATAAGAGTAAAAGAGTGCAATTTCAGTAGACTATGCCAGATAAGATGAAAATAAATAATGTTCTATTCATTTCACCAGAATAGCCTCAAAGGGACGAAAGTTCATGTTTTGAATATTGTTTCTGATAAAAGTTCTGCACCCCTCTCTAAATGCAGGAGAGGGGTTTAAATACTAAACTATAAAACTAAAGATAGATTATTACAAAGAGAGTTGAGGAGGTTTAAATGACCTTCCTCAAATTATGAAAAATAAAATAAAAAGAGAAATGAACATGGCGACTAACTCCTTTGCGTTTGATCTTTGAGATCGCAAATGTCCATTATGAGCTTGAGCTGTGTCGATTGACCAATTTTACATTTCAACTGCCCAGTGAACATGGCGTGGGTCAGGGCTACCACCATTTTCTCCATGGAAGTGGCTAGGCATTGCAGGGTTGTCCACTAGCTATGATGTTTCACTAAATGTCGCCAATATGCTTCCCAGTTTAACATGGTTGTTTGCCTAATTGCTTCTCCTTTTTCCTCTGTTGGCTACCTCCACTGTTGTTTGAGTTGTTTGACATTTGGAAGAAAAACTGGAATAAACTATGCCACTAGGTTGGCATTATGTAAATTTTCATTGATGTTCTTGATAACATTGTTTGTTGATGTTGCCACGTCTGTTGTTGCCTGTTATGCATTTCTAAGTTGAGAATCCGAGTCTGAAAATACAATTTCCTTGTTTGATTCATCTAGTATAGGTAAGTTAGCCTTTCTCCCATCTTCTGAATTCTGCAAGGTAATGAAGTCAAAAACTCTTTTCAATATTTCATCATATTTGAGTCTCATGCCAATGACTTGACTTGTCAATTTGTCACTTGTCTCGCATTAGGAATTCCATTGCGAGATCTTTTGGCATAATAGTTCCTTTTGGTGCATCAGCTACGAGTTAAGGCCAAGTGCTTTAGTAATAAACTAATCAATTTTTGGATCATATTTATGTAGATCAGTTATTCCTTGTATCCTCGCTTCCTTTTTTGCTAAGCTGACTTGATTTTTTATTTGCATATTCTCAAATTCTTGTTGGAGATTAGCCAACTACGATTCTACTTGTTGGTTAGATATTTCTTGCTGTAACTATTGTTCTAACAACAAAATTTTACTTTCCCTTTCCTTAAGAAACATTTTCACGTCTATTTCTTTATCGATAGTCATTGTAGCATAGGCTCCAAGAAACTGTGATAGTCTATTAAGGTTCCTGGATGGGTCGATGGGTGAGTCTTTCCAGACAATAACCATAAGTTCTTTATTAGGAGTAGTAGCATCTGTAGCTTCCAAATTCATCTTCTTCCTTTGTCTTTTAACAATGGCTTTGTGGGTAGGGCTATATAGTACATCTAAAGAAGGAATCTCCTCAATCCTCAAAACAATTTTAGAGGTAGGATTGACAGGAATGTGCTCTACCTCTTGAGTATTTACAATTTTCTCTACTGCAATTTCTTGAGTTGTTTTGTGTTGTGGAGTATGTAGCTCTGGCTTTTGTTCCTCTGTATGGCGCTTTCTACTAAAGTGCTCCCATTATTCATCTAAATCAATCACCATGGGTTTTATTAGCTGGGTGGAGGTGGAATTAATTTCAGCCTATTTTTTATTGAAGTTTTCTCAGTTGTCTTTGTCGTAGATTGGGTTGTATCTTTTTCTAACTCCTTACTTTTTATTCTCCCATTTTTTGATTGTTTTTCTAAGTTCTCTCACTCCCTGATAGACTTTTCTTTGGATTCTTCTTCAGAAGCAACTTTAGAATTTTCTTTGGAACTCCCTTCCAGACTTACACTAGGACTTGGCTCCCTTGTTGGTTCAATCCACAATTGGTCCAATGGGACCTTTAATGGTATCCTTTCTATGTATTCATGAAAGGCCTCGAGATCTCTTGGGTCAAAAAGTAGTGATGCCATGTGCTTCACATCTCTTAATGTCTCTTTCTATAAGAATATGTCATCAAATTCATCTTTCTCATCATTGAATACCTTCACTTTTACCATGGTAGTCAAGTCTTTGGCAGTGCCAAATGGGTCATAATGCCTTCTGGGGAATTTAGGTAATTGTAAAGGTAACATGATATCTTCTTCTTTAAATGCATGCTCCACATCATGTAGTGAAAATGCTCCACACTACTAAGGGAATGTAGGCCAAATGGCCCTTTTTTCTTCCTTTATTGTTTGCTCAGCCCACCCTCACTAGCTATCTGATAGGTTATCTCTTTGGCCATCAATTTGTATGGAACATAGTATGGGAGGACATGTGGCGACGTAATTCTCCCAAATAACCTGATATATGTGAATGTTTCCTCCCCAAACCATTTGGCCATTGGGAGGATATCTACCTCCGCTTTCGTGCAAAACCTAGGAGCATATAAGTTGTAAATCTGTTTATGGATAGGTAGCATCGCACCATGACAAATTTTGTAAAAAAAGTGGGTGAAATTGAGTTTCACACATCTTTATGGTATATATGAATGGGAAATGGATCTCTGACTATCGACTTCCATCCCATGACAGGAAATTTTGAACCAAAACAAATTGCATCCATCACATATGCACTCATAAAAAATGGAGGGTAGACCCTCAAAGGTACACTTCTTTTCGTCCTATACTCCATTATCATTCTTGCTAAATTGTAAGACAAAATTTGGGCCCAATTCATTATAGTTGTGTTTATGGCTACATCTATCAATGGCATGAATTCTAGAAAAAAATTAGTGCTATTGGGCTTGCAAAATATCCTACATAGCATGGCTACTACAAAACTACGAGGAGGAGAAATAGATGCAGTAGAGTACCTACCCTTTTTTTCATTTTTGATGTTGCCCTCATTATCTGACTAGGTCTGAGCACAATCTATTGGGTCCTCATTCCCTTTGGAGAACTTCTCAACGAACTGTTTGTTGTACATGACTTGTGGCTCTCGCAGGTGGTACATAAGCCATAGGTCATCTGGCGAAAAAGATCCCATAACCTCTTGGCTTATGGTTATGAATTTTTGTCTGAGATACCTCCTCATCAATAACCCATTTAACCATATCTGTATAAGGGATTATCATTGGGCGCACAGCTATGCAATGCGAAAATGAGCATGTCATCTCAAATATGGAGGCATGTGAGGAATCACGACCATCCACTGTGATCTTTGTTTCCAAAAGTCTTAGTTCCTCTTCTTATAGTATATTATACATCATTTCCCATGTAGAAGTTCACACATCTCTACTGCATGTAGTATCCAAAAATAGAGGAGTGATTCGTTATTTCATATATGTGACTTCCTTGCCTTTCTTCACCATTGCTCCCAAAGATTTTTTTTTCTGTGGATTGATCCTGAAAGTGGAGAAAAATAATAGCTATTGGATATACAGAGATAATAATGAATGTGAAATGGAATAATAAAGACAACTTGTAAACGTGATAAAAAGGAGTTTTATTTGAATGCAAGTAAGAAGATATCATATCACATTGAATGGATTTTCACACATAAATGCCATTAACTTTCACTAAATTCCTAGTAATATTTTGTTATCTCTTAGCTTTAATACTTATACATGTCTGCATCATAAGTCTGGAAGAAAGCTTCTAGGGTGGCGAGCCTTTGAATTGCGATGATGTCGATTTTGCTATTTGCGAAGTAATATCACAGATCCCATTATCGCATTATGCCTTTTTTCTTTTCTTATCATTTCTTATGTTTCTATGAGATGCGATATGTCAGCCACTCGTTATTACTTCTAAGACATAGCTCATTTGTTAGGTTTTCTATGTAAAGACTTTTTTACTAAGAGACAGACCTAAACATTTGTTTTTAATGTATCTCGGGAGTGGGTCCAGGTCTTGATCATATTTCGCAATTTCAACCGATGGTAAGTTTGCGGTGCCCTTTTAAATGCTTGAAATGAGATGCAGTAAGGGAAATGATGTGATTGCAACTTCGCATTTCACTTGTTTTTGTGATAAATAGTGATATCTCATGTGAGACTTAGTTCTAATGAGAAATATGTAAGGACCTAGTTTATATACGAAACTTAGTAGTTTCAAACCATTTTAGCATGAACTCCTTTGATTGCTTTTCGCTATATTTGGTGGGTTAGCAAGGATTTCTCAATCATGCTTAATCGTGTGATATGTGGGAAAGTCAAGAGTTTACTAGTTATTTTGAAAAGGGGTTTGATTGATATCTTGTCTTATTCGAAAATTAAATAATAAAAATGCCTAAATACTAAGTTTATTTTTAAAGGAATTTTTTTAAAGGGTCCCCATTTATTAATGTAATATTGACTACTACTATTAACAAATGGGGGGTTTTTGAATAGCACAACAATATTGTAAGTGAAGATCTTTCGTGAGACTTTGCTTGTAAAAACCCTACCTTCGTCTGCATATCTCTTATTTGGATTCTTTTCTTTGAGCCTATCACGTCACTACTAGGATGATAGTTCACTTATGAACATCCTTTGTCATGGTCATTCAACCCTTTCTGGAATGAATTACAGTATCTACACATTTACTATGAAAACCTGGGTAAGAAAGACCCATTATTAAATCCCTGTACCTGTTTATTTCATCATACAATTTTCTTTTCTATCAATATTTGTCTTCATGTATGTTCAAAGGTCATATTTGGGTAACATCCCTATTTTCAGGGTAGTTTCAACCCTCATCTACTCAGGTACAATATTCTCCTTTACCTTTTTTTCTTTCAGATTATAAATGCTTTCGACTTTTGTTATGTCGTTTACCCGACCTTTAGTATCTCACTTCCCCACATTTGTGTCATGGGGTACAATAGTGATATTTCTTTGCTCATCATTCACACTAGAGGCCTATGCTATATGTTTGATATTAATTTCTCTGAAAAGTAGCTTTCCAGGTGAGGCTCTGTGGAGGTAAGCTTTTACCCTTGTGGCTATTGGAAATTTCTAGTACATTTTCTTGCTAACACTCTCTCTTTCCATTTTCATTTGGCTCACTCACTTTGTCTAGGGATTCATCCTTGTTTTTATTACTTAAGGTAGCAATGGAAATGAATCTGATATGAATTCATCACTTGCTAATGTAAACCCTATCTCACTCAACCGTTACACCCTTCTATACGTATTTAGTTTCATAATTAATTATTAATTTATTGATTTGTTTATCCTCTTATGTGCGAGGTACCATTAAATGAGTTTCGTTCCTCTTGTTTCTTATTACGCGTTATTGTGAAAAGGGTTAACACGCCTTGTATTCGTTAGAGGTGGGTACATTGCACATCTTACATGGTTTCCTTCATGATATCGTAGTTAGGATTTGTGTGTAATACTCATCATGGTGAATTTTGGTTGTGGTTTGGTCAAATATTTTTTGGGTGAAAGTGTACCCTTATTCATTCGTACAACTCTTAATCATTGATTAAAGGATAACAAAGTTTGCTTATAATTTCCATGATAACATTGCAACTTTCAATTTTTCCCTAAGACATTGGCATGCAACTGATGTTTCCAAAAGTGGCTTTTTGCCTCGATACTCTCCAAATGTTTGCATTTATATGTACTTACACACTCAGAACTATTGTGATGGGTTTTTGATACAAATTGGCTCTACTAAACAATATCCATCTTTTTTTCTTAACCATAATGTATGGTGCTTGTATTGATTTACAAAGCTTTATACTCTTATTCTTCAATAGTTTATATTTTTTTGCCGTGGCTAGAGGAACAATTATTTTGTTTTCTTCTCTTTCAACTTAAATTGCATTTGCGGAAGTAGACTTCCTGTGACTAAGTCAAGGTTGGCCTTGTCTTTTAATAATCAATTCCTTAGGTGTTCTCTTCCTTCCTTGACAATTGTTCTATTCATGATGGTATTTTAATGGTATAAAATATGTGGTTTATGATGAGCGTTTACTTATTCATCTTAAAAGAGTGAATTCACTTAGTCTGGAGATTCCATCTTCATTACAATTTCATGTATAATTGTGAACTTGCATGCATGTTGTTAGTTGTACATACTCTTAATTTCTCCAGCTTATAAATTTTATTTAAATGTATGTTTATATATCAAAGCCTCTATTCGTTATGCAAGTGTTAAGATGACACCTTACCGATCCTATAGTGATTCCATAATCCCTCAGGATCTATGGGTGCATGTATTGTGAGTTCATGTGTTCACAGAATCAGGGTCTTCAAGATTATAATGTGTAATTATTTGAATTATGTTCCAACTGTTATTTGGCATTTCTCTTTTTATTATCGGTATTGGATATCATGCACAGTTGTTACCAACCAAATATTAACGTTTACTACCTTAGCGAACTATATTTCTTAATTATGCATCTTACCTACTAATTGCAATTCTGAAACACTTTCCATATTTATAGGGCTAATAATAGTTAATTTGTTTCACTAGTTCAAACCAATTCCAGTATTGTAGATTTACCTTCAACATAATAGTAAGCTACCAATGTTTAACCGCCATAAATTCTTTAGTCCAATGAATGTCTAAAAGAAGGTTTCTCTAACGTACAGGTCTTACCCTTACTTATTTCCAATGGTTTAACACTAAACTGATTTTAGCCAATTCTAGTATCACTAGTTATTAGAGAGTTCTCCAAAGAGTCTCAATTTGGAAAGTCGAGTCTCAACAAAGGCTCATAAATACTTTTATTGGTTGCATACCAAACATAAGGGATATTATCAAATCAATTATTAATGTAATTCTAGCCACTCAAATCAATAATCCAAATATGTTAACGTTTAATCACCAAGAATTACACCTCATTACACAACCCTTCTTGCGATCTTCGCTACACACCTATCTGGTAACTTTATTTCTTCTCAACGATTATGTCCTCAATCTCTTCCATTAATTATCTAGATATGAAGGTACAATTCAATAACTTGAATCATATTAAATAACTAATGAATACCTATTTTAGTTTTTTCCACCAACCAACCTAGTCTAGTGTGTTAAAAATTACTTTAAATGAGATTGGATAATTTATGACCACATGTTTCAACTAGTCCCTTATACATGCATAATCCTATAGCTAGAGTTTTGTCACAATTTATTCCTTTCCCTAATATTTTTCCTAATTTCCTATACATGTAATTATATAATTTTATTTTCCATAATCGACATTTCAAAACAAATTCATCAATTTTCCAATCTTTCCTTATATATATACTTGATCATGTAAACACAGAATAAAAGAACTTCTAACACAATTTCGAAATCATCAAATTCAACATTCTCATAGGTTTTTTTCTCTTCTTTATGTATAGTAGAGTAGTGATCCTAACAAAGATTTTAACCATAGTAAAGACAATTACAAAGAGAACCTCTCACTAAGATATTTATAGTAAAATGCTCTTGGGAAATCTTCTCTCTTCCCAACTGTGAACCAATAACCTTAGGTCTCTCTGGAGCAGCAATATATTGCCTGGTATCAACCACCTCTTGATGATTCTAATAATGTATTCTATACATTAATTTCCAATATATTTTTTGTGGTAGCATCCTGCCTTTTAGGGCTTTTTTGAGCCATTAGACAAGGTTGTTTCCTTTTATTTCTTCCTTTAAAGCCTTATTTTCTCTTCCATGGTGCTATCCTCATTATTTTTATCCATTTGGGTAATTTTTAAGGAATTTATCATAATCTGATTTTTTTCCTGATTTGACAAGTATATCTTATAAAAATTTATACAAATATCTTTCCCATCCTTTTCCAGCTTTATTCCTCAAATTTAATTATTTAATACATCCTTGTTTCAAAATATAGTTTATCATGGCTTACTGACCAACATACTAAAAATATTCCAATGTAAAAAAAAAAACCAAAAAAAACTAAATATATTTCCATGACAACAGAGGGGTATTGCATTTCCCCCACTCAAAAATAACACCATCCTATGTGTTTTATTATTCATCTATTTTCTTATTGAAATAGTGTTAGATATGTTTCCTTCATAGTGTCTTCCCACTCCCAAATAGCCTCCTAAGGTCTAAAGTGCTTCGATTTCACTTTAACCTGAGGAATGACTCAATTCCACAGCATGGTCTCTTTTTGCTCCAAGATGTAGAGTGGCTCTAGCAGAATATATTCTTCAAGTTCCACCTTTATCAAATTCCGATCAATTACGTGAGAAATATCATGGACATACCTTTTTAATAACGACACATGAAAAACATTATGAACTTTAATATGGTTGGGAAGAGTGAGTTGATATGCAACTGGCCCAATTCTATCTAGAATATCAAAAGGCCCACAAAGTCATAGTGCCAAATTTTCACGAGTTCCTGTTCTTAAAGTATTTTTCCAGAGTTTTACTGGAAAATACATGTGTTTCCAAATGTTGAATTCTTTATGAACCCTTTTCTTGTCTGTGTAACATTTTTATTGGTCTTATGTTGTTTTGATATTATGTCGTATGCTCCGCACTATTTGATCCATTTCATGTAAAGCATATGGCCCAAATATTAGTTTATATCTCGGTTGGCTCCAATTAAGCATTGCATGACATTTCCTACCATACAAAGCTTCAAAATGACTCATTTTAATAGAAACTTGGTAGTTATTGTTATAATAAAATTCTGCTAAATGCATAAAACTATCCCAATTGTTATGTTGTTTCATAACATACAATCTTATCATAAATTCAAGAATCCAATTAGTCCTTCCTGTCTACCCATCTGTCTAATGATGATATGTAGTGCCAAAATTTAATGGTGTTCCCATAACCATGAAGAATGCTTTCTAGAACTTGGAGGTAATTTTTTCATCTCTATCGGATAGGATTACCTTGGGTACCCCATGTAGGTAAAAATTTCCCTCATCAAAACACTAGAAATTTGGGTAGTCTGAAACCTAAACTAACCGCTATAAAGTGTGTTGCCTTAGTCAAAACATCTATTACTACCATGATAAAATCATGTTGGTGTTTTTTCTATGGTAATCCTACGATAAAATCTATTGAAATCACCTCCCACTTCCATTCATGTATTAATAGGGGATTTAGTAATCTAGCAAGATGTTGACACTCTAACTTTACCTGTTGGCATTCTATGCACTCTACTAAATATTCTACCACATATTTCTTCATACATAGCTAAAATAACTTCTTCCTTAATGCAATTATCATTTTATGGTATCTAGGATGGCCTTAATAAGGTGTCTTCTGATACTTATTTAATATTTCATGTTTTAATGTACTCACATTTTGAATATACAACCTATTTTAGTAGGTGAGTAGTTTTTCTAAATTTTTAGCATATCCTAAAATTTATTTTTGTTGTAATTTTTGTTGAATTTCTAAATATTGAGTGTCTTGTTGTATTTCCTTCTTAACATGTTCCGTAAAGTCTATGCTCACCCTACTAAAATACATCCATAACACATCATGAGCATGTCTGCTTAAAGCATATTCTTGTTTATTTTCTTTCCCTTTTATGTGCCTTATTTCAAAGACAAAGTCCCTTAGGAATGCCAATCACCTTTCTTTCCTAGAATTTAAATTAGTTTTTCTAAAATAATATTTCAAGCTAATATGATCAATTTCCAAAGTGATTTTTTTTCCTAATAGATAGTGTCACCACATTTTGTTAGGAAATTTACCAGGAACATAAATTAATTACTGAGAGGAATAAATATAAAATTAACCAGCAACAACCATAAACACATAAATACACATGTTTATCTGGGAAAACCCCAAATCTGGGGAAAAACCCAATCATAATGAAATTTCATTATCTTTGGCCAAAACCTGGTCAATTCGGCAAGTGAGCCTTCCAACCGCTCACCTCAGGCCATGCATTACAATGAAGTCCTTCCCAGCTTTTATAGGCTCATTACATATATACCACGGGCAGAATACCATGGGTGCAGCAATACATGTGCCCAAAACATCCTATTTAACCTCATCACTTTTGACTCTTCCTGAGTCAAGTTTACCTAACAATTTCCCCCTTAAACTTGACTTTGGGTTCCTTGACTAACCAGCCAAACTGCTAAGTGAGACATCCGCGATCTAGCCTTACCCCTTAAAGTTTTACTCGGGGTATTGTTACTTGACATGCCCTATCACCTAGGTTAACTAGATTTACCGGTGACACCGAGGGGTACAATGCTTTACCAGTCTTACATAAATGCCCATTTACATGCAATAATTTTGACTTCATTAATTTAATTTTATTTTTATTGTTGCTGCTATTCTGACCCATCTTCTCTCAATTGTGGGCATCCTTGTTTTGTTTCTTTGCTACCTCCTTGCCATATTTAACTACCTTTAAATTCTGAGATGAATCCCTGAAACCCTCGCCTAGGGTGACTCCAATAGGAGGTCTTGATCTAGATCTGGAGCGTGATAACATGCGATCCTTCTTGTTTGGTTTATCTATATCCATGGCATCAACATTCTATTCCATGCCACTTGACCTTTCTCGCTTACAACCTCACCGAGACACATATGTGCTCTGATCTCTCTCTATTGTTGCCGAAGGATCCCAAAACAACAACTGCTCCTCCTCTTGCTGATCCTCTACCTCCATTCTCTTCACTCGCAACAACCCTTTCATGGCTGCTACAGATTGCAACTTACTCGCCTTCATCTATCTGCCTTTGTAGAACCTTGTTTTGGCTGCATTTAGATTAGATTTGTGAACAAACTATGCATCAATCCTTTCTATGTCTACGAGGCTAAATAACCCTTGCCAACAAAAGCATTTTTCTGAAGCCAATACACAAATATCTCCATTGGTATGAGGCCTTTTGGGGTAAGTCCAAAAGCAAATCCATGAGGGCTTAGGCCCAAAGTGGACAATATCATACCATTGTGGAGATATGTGGTGTCCAGAATCCTAACAATTGGTATCAGAGCCGAAGGTCTATTTGGTTGATAAACTCGCAGGAAAGAAGGGTTCCTAGTTCGAGTGGGAGCAATGACGATGAAGATGAGGAACAACCAGGTCCAAGGGAGGAGTCATTGTCCAGCAAATGAAGCAGCGATGGAGTTGCTACAATCATTCTCCAAGTGGGAGATTGTTGTGTGTGGAGCATGATTGTTCAGAGGTCTTTATTTCAGCCGGATGTATACCCCAGGAAGTTTTGTACACCCCTCCATGCGGG
>APFE031596385.1:78389-100196 GCA_000404065.3 Pinus taeda | reverse complement strand
AAAAAAAATTATGACTTAATTATCTACATTACATTTTATCTTGCAAAAATTACAATGCAATACAACATTTAAATTAGAATATTTAAATTATATTCTAATCAAATATTTGAAAAATAAATATTTATTTTACAAAATTAAACATTATAACTTATATTTATATTAATCAATGTTAAACTAATACATATGTATATGAAAACAAATCCTTATTGAATCGATATCTGTTGCGGCAGCAAAAGTCCTTCAGATCGATATTTGTAACGCTACCGTCATGGATTGACCATTGCGCTCAACATTTGAAAAACATTCATTATACAACATGGTAATGCAGAAGGCCTTCAAATTTGTTACAACAACTCGTCAAAAACACAGACAATAATACTAGGAGCAGCATTAATGACCCGAATCTCCCTAACATTATTTAGATGCTAACCTTCTTATGCCAACACAACGTTACAAGCTTTTCTTCTTCTGGTAGGCTTCAGCCGACTGTTCGAGCTTTTGAAGGAAATCACGGATGTAACTACTCTGCTTATTGGCTGCTATAATATCACGGGCCTTCGCAGCATTCCATCTCAACTTCTTTCCCTCCTCTCCCGCCATTGCCTTTTTTACTGTCGTCGATATGCTTTTTCTCATAAAAGAGCCATCGTTTCCCCTTTCTATTTCGATCCCCGCCTCCAGTTCCGCAGCTACTTGCCGGGCATTTAAGCCCTGATCAAGTCGAAGAGGGAGCAAGATGAGTGGAATTCCGAAGCTCAGTGACTCCATAACGGAGCTCCATCCTGCGTGGCTAAGAAACCCACCTATGGATGGATGCGAGAGGATCTGTACCTGTGGTACCCAGCCCTGCACCACCAGGCCTCGGTCTTGGGTTCGAATCTCGAATCCCTCGGGAAGGATCCCCACCGGATCGTCTCGGCCACTGTCCGAATACCGCGGAAAACGAAGACACCAGAGGAATGGGATCCCACTGGCCTCCAAGCCCAAAGCGAGCTGGTGGATTTGGTCTTCCGAGAGAAAGGCCTCGCTGCCGAACGACACAAAAACGACCGACGCCGCCCTCTGCCGGTCCAGCCAGTCCAGTAGATCAGACCGGTCGCTGCTGTTGGCAGTGGTGCCGGGGTGGACTGCTGGCAAGAGCGGCCCGACAGAAAGCACGGGGACTCCGATGGCATCCTGCAAGTAACTAATATAATTATCTTCGTATTCAAAGCAGGATTTCACAATTACCGCCATGCATCCTTCCAGGCATTTAGCGAACCGATAGGCCGGAGGTATGTGGCCGGGTAATCCTGTGTACATGACCAAAAGATCCCGTGCTTCGTATAGCTTGAATGTGATCGTCGAGGACGGAAACCCGAGGGGCGGAGCCGCGAGCTCCTCGGCGGTTATGTCGTGGTTCCACAATTTAGAAGGGTGTGCGACATGGGCAAGGCTCGCTGGGGGGAAGATAGAGAAATAAATGGCTGGAACATTCATATCCGCAGCAGCGCTCTGCGCCCAAAATTGCGCGAAGTCGTGGACGAGATAATCCGGCGAGAGCTTCTCGAACAGACTTCGGAAGGGCTTCTCCAAGCCGTCCATGGCTTTCTTCAGCGGAAACGCCATTTCTGGCGGGATGTCTGCTGTACATTCCGCGCCGGGAGTCAGACCCTCCGTGGGCGGTAACGGCAGTTCCAGCAGATCGATCTGGCCAGGCCAGTGCTGAAGTTGTAATGACGACCTGATTCTGGAAATGTTAAGAGGCGTGGAGAGGAAGGAGACTTTGTGGCCGTGGATTGCGAGGGCCTTGGAGAGCTGTAAGAAAGGATTTATGTGGCCCTGCGCCAACCATGGAAATACCAGAAAGTGAAGCTTCTTGATTCCATTATTATGACCGTCCATCGTAAAGCTCCCAAGCTGGATGGTGTTACAGAGAGATGCAATCTATGGTTCGTCAATCACTGTTTATATAGAGAAAATTGCACGGCTACCATTCTTCCTGAAGTTTCGAGATGCATGGCATTGTTGTGGTGCCGATGGGAGATATATTGTAATTGTTTAGTAATTGTTTAGGCATAAAAAATATTTTCATCTTTTTATAATTATAATTATAATTATTTTCACGTTTTAATACTTGTAAAAAATTATAGCCATAAAGTTGTAATTATTTTAGAAGATATTAATTAACTGTTTATATTATTTTTTAGAAAAAAAATCCATTAAAGCACTTCTTGTTCTAGAAGATATCAACTTTTATGTTATTGTTTAGGATAATCTTAATAATAAATATATTAATGTATTTTATACCCTCATATATTTATATATCAATAATATTTTTTTAATGATATGGTTGATATGAACTAGAGCTAAGCAATAGAGGGAGAAGAATCAATCCAATTAAGAGATGACGTAATTGGTACTTGGTTGGTGAGTATAAACTAGTTCCATTTTGCTTATTTTTAATGAAGTAAAGTTAAATGGCGCGTAGTAAATGACAAAATTTTCTATAAATGACATTAATAGCTAAAATTTTACTAAGCTTTTTAAAGAAGAATACAAAGAAAATTGCATCACGTTATTATTTTGTGGAAAGTTGCCCACAACTACCATTCTTCCTTAGGCTTTGAGTCGCATGGTATTATTTTGTGGAAAATGGCCCATAGCTTTGAGTTGCATGGCATTATTATGATCTGGAAGGGAGATATTTTCTAATTATTAGGAAATATTTTGTAATAGTTGACGAGTAAAAAGAAAATATTTTCATATTTGATTTTAATTTTTGAATATTGAAGAAGATATTTTTTCAATTGTATAATATAAAATTGAAATTTCCTTATTATTAAATTGTATTTATGAGAAAAACATAATATTTAATATTAATTAAATAAAATTATTTATTTATTTGAATGAAATTTTTTTTGGAATTTTAATTTAATTAGGAAGAGTCTCTTTGAACACAATTATTTCTTTAACAATAACTACAAAATTGGTTCTCAGTGAATGTGATAGCATATTTCATTTATAAATCAGGTGATCATGCAGTCAAATATACATGCGAGTCACCATTCTCTTTCTTCTCATGACCTAACAGTAATATATAATATATATATTATATATATATATATATATATATATATTATATATATATATATATATATATGGCGTAATATATCAAATATTTAAGCATAACATCCTTAACTCAATGTTTCTCTTATTCTATAAAGATACAAATTTTTCTCCTTGGTCACAAACTCCAAGATTTAGTATCACTCTAATGATATGTTGGATCTAGAAATAAGTAGTTAAGGAAAAAATAATAAATATAAATAATATAAAATAATTACTTTTCTATGAAATCCTTAATTCAACATTTCTTCTTCCATGTTTTTTCACTGGTTACACACTCCAAGATCTACTCTCTCTCTCATAATATGTTGGATCTCCAAACAAATAATGCAAAAGAAATTATGATAAGAAAATATCCCCTCTACACTAATAAATTATAAATTGTTTTTTAAACAATAAGCACAAAGTCTAAGAAGAATGTGATACAGATCAATCTTGCACATATTTATGAAAGCAGTTTAACACAATACATACTAGTCTTGATTTTCATGACAAAAGTGGTATTACAAGTCTTAACCAACTACCAACTTTTAGTAATGCCAATCCTAGTCACAGTGTCAAACCAACTGAAATCATTATGGACTAATTTCCTATGGAAAGGATCAACTAATAAACACACGTGCTCATTATTAGGGTGGCATAAATTGACACTCGCGAAGAAGAAGGAGGATTAGGTCTGCATGATCCCACTCTAACTAGCTTAGTGTATGCCATGAAGCTCTAGTGGCTTCTAGTCTAGGGTGTTTCTCAAACCTAGAAGGAAATATGGTTATGAAAATACCTACCTTTGATTACTCAAGTTGAAGGATTGTGATTTGATGGGGAAATTAAAGGTTCGGGAGCATGGAATTGGGCCTTCCAGACAATGATGCAAGTCATTGATAAAATCCAAACAATTAAGGATCTTTTTCAATCCTAAGGAGCTCATCAAGTCACAAATTTCTAGAAAGAGAAAGGAAATGACCAACTCTAACATCAATGGAAAACAAGAACTAATTGGGCTCTCTTGTAGGAACAATCTAAGGGCATGCATCATTGGAATGACTATAATATGATGTTACATAATCAACTAATATGTATATTATAAAAGTTAGACATCCTGCAATGGGGAGACAATCGTGAGGTGAATTTACATTAAAAGAAAGCTACTCTATTTTAGCGGATTCTCAATTTCAAGAACAGTCAAAACTGTGGAGCCACCTATGAAAGGATTGTGTCTGGACCAAAATCACAACCTTCATCTGGATGATCACTTGGGGATGATTACTAACATGGGAATGTTTCAAAACCAAAGGTTTTGAGGGTTCGTCGATATGTTTTCTTTGCTCATAGGAGGAAGAGACAATGAAACAACTATTTCTTAAGTGCTCGTTCCCCTGCATAATGTGTAATTTCATCCAAAAAATTTCAGATGTTCAATGCCAAACACCTTGATAGTTAGAACTTGGTTGGAATATTGTTTTGAGTGGAATATTAAACACCCTTTGATATCAAAATCTTGACACTTAGCCATTAGATTCTCCTTCTAGACTCTATGGAAAGAGAGGAACCTACGACTATTTGAGGGTAAGAAAATAACTTTACAAGTGCTACAAGACACCATCCTTAATAATATTAGGAAGATGATTATGGTAGCTCCTCTGCCTACAAACGAATACCTCCTAGATGAGAATGAGACACTCATATTAAAAACTATGGGTATCCAAGCACAAAAGAGCATTGACAGTTCTCTACACAAAGTGCATAGCAAGCCTTCGAGCCCCAATATTTATATAGCTCCTCTACAATACTTCATTGAATTAAGATTTGATGGATCCTCTAAAGGAAATCCAGGCAAAGCAGGCATTGGTGGTATCTTGAGAGATGCTAACTCAAATCCCTTACATTTTTTTGCTCAGTCATGTGGGATAGCTATGAAAAACATGATGGAATTCATGGCACTCAAAATAGGGCTCCAAATAGTTGTTAAGAAAGGTTACAAGCCAATCCAAGTCCATGGTGATTCCTAAGTAGTATTGACTTGCATTAGAAAATTAATCCTTTATCACTCGCCGAATAGAATTATTCACAGTTGGCATCTTAATTTGACATTTGAAAATATAGGTGACCTGCTATCAAACTTTGACTATGTAATTCCCTTCCACACTCGGTGTGAAGGAAACAAGATGGTGGACCACTTGGAGGACTCGAGAAGCCTACACGAAAATGTCTCCATTGATGTATCATGGGATCACTCAACTAATTCACATAAGTCTGCTACCAATACACCTCTCCCTGATGGGGTTTTTTTATCGTCAATCACTTTCCGACAACAAAGATAAGATTTCTAGAGAGGAATAATTAACAATATCATAATTAATGAGCATATTAATAAGACACACATGTGTCCCTCCCATTCCAAAAGCCTTGGAAACTCTTGATAATTGAATCGAGCTCTCTCCTTACCTTGCATGGAAACCACATGGCAGGAATTAGGTCAAGGTACAAGGGATCACCTAGCTAGGGCCCCTCCTATTAAGTTTCCAATCTTTACTCCTTGTGTTTTCATATACCCCGTGATTGTCACTTTGATCATTCCTTCTTACTTTGCGGATATGGAGACCTCCTCCCATGGCAGATTGGTCATAGCAAGTGATTTACTTGATAGAAGAATTAACCTCATTAATGAGATCATAATGCCCCTTTGTGCTCGTTTTTTGAGCCTTGGTTTAACATGAGACACTTGGCCCTTTCCGTGCGTATCCCATTGGTTTCTCTCCCCTCCTCATACCAAATCTCTCATGCTCACAATTTGTTATAAAATCCCTACATAATTTGCAGGTTGGTGGAACTCAAGAGCCCTGCTTCCCAACATGGATGTAATTCATCGCCTTGTGGAATTGGTGTAAATTATTGAATGGTGGTTTAAGCTTTGGTTTTTGATGCTTTTTCAAGGTGTTTCGTCATCTTACTCATCTCTTTTCCCTTTATATAAACTCTTTTGTTGTTCTCATTGTTGGTAAAAACAATGCTTGAGTACTTAGGGTGGTAGTCCTTGTTGTTGTTCTCATTATAGGTCACACCAACGCTTGAGTACTTAGGTTATTATTCCTTGTTGTTGTTCTCAATGTCAGTCACACCAGTGCTTCAGTACTCAGGGTGGTAGTCTCTCTCAATGTTATTTGTGTTGTTCTTGCATAACATGGTGTCTAACCCATCTTTTGAGTTGGTGGTCGTATTATTCCTAACATCCTTGCAGAGCTCATAACCAACTGGAGTATCCTTCAACTTCCCAATGCTTGTATGTGGGTTTTGGTATTAAAGTACTTTCTCCATTTGGTTTTAGAAATAGGTCTCGTCACTCCTAGCCCTCTTATGTTTACACAATCATAAGGTAATTTCAATTGTGGAAAGCGGTGTCTCATAAGCCTCTCTCAACCCTCAAACCTCTCACCTTACTCCCTTACTTTGCAGTCAATTACGACTTCAGTGTCTGGCTATAATTACATTCCCTAAAATATATTGTTGGGGTCCTTTCTCATTCATTAGTGGTAGTGGTTAGTTATTTTGTTTGTAGGTTATGTATGGCATCAAGACAATGACTGCCCACTCGACGTGGTGGAGCGACAGGGGCATCTTCCTCTAGGCATAGGTGACTGTTAATGTGGGAATCAGTGGAATTTTCTATGAGACTACTCCTTTGGAGGCTAGGAAAGAAATTATGAAGCTGGAAGCTAAGGAATTTGGAGACTGCCAATATTCTTATATTCTGAGATAAGCGAAGGCAACCTTAGACAGGTAATAGATCTTGGAAAATTTAGATAAAGACAAATCCATTTTATTCACTCAATCACTTACCATCGCCAAATGGAGACATTTCTTAGCATGGTTATCCATTATAAGCAAGTCGATAATTACAAACTCTTCGCAGGCCAAGAAGAATTTAAGCACATTATGTGAGACATTAGATAACTTGGATGACATAGTGGTAAGGATGACCTGAGTGGAACGGTACATAGCTTCAGACTTTGATACTTATCTAATGGACATGAGGAAGAGGATGCAATCATTAATGCATGTCCTCTCAATACTATCAATGCCAATTCTACCTTCTCAAAGAACAACTCCGATAGTGTTGGCTCTCCAGGGTCTTAAGTTATCATCCTTGATTAGTTTATGTATTTCTCATTTTTTAACTATACTTTATGGTGCCCTTATGTTCACTTTATTTATCTCATGTTATATTTTTGTAAAGGGTGACTTGGTTCAATTTTAAGTATCTGATATGAGGCACCCTAGTTTTTTGGCCAAGACAAATGTCTACTATGCCTTTTTTTTTGTATCTGGAACGAAGAATTTTGTTCAATCTAGATCTATTAAAGTTCTAAAAACTTTCCATTGTTATACTTCATGTAATTTTTTTCGTTATTAATAGAAATACATAGACATATTCACATTTTTATTTTTTTTTTGGTTTCCATGAATTTGTTGGATGGCTTCCCATGCAATTTTTAGGTCAAGCTCCTAGTCTGTTCTTTTTTAAATCATTATATGGAAGGATTATTCTATGTATTTTGTACATGGGTATCAATGATGAGTGGAATTACAATTAAAATAATTGGGGAAAATATCCATTTTTTCAGAGGTTCTAGGAGGAAGTGTGTTAAACCATCATAGATGCAAAACATTTTCATCATCATATTTTTCCATGCTTGACTCTTTCCCTGTGGATAGGAAAAAATAAAATAATGGAGAAAAGAAACCAAATAAATATTTAACTTTCTTGTTTCAATGCCAAAATTACTCATGCATAAGATTAGTGAAATTTAGCCACTATTAAAATTAAAACACCATAAATATTTGGCGAAATGGAGCTTTGTGTGGTCATGTACCCATGGATGCAAGAAAATGCTTCACATACTATATAATAGCTTTGAAACCTTACCTTATACCATAAGAATATTATTGGCAAAACAATGGGTTGTAAAAAGGTGGATAGAAAAACACAAATGTTAAATCAATCATTTTTCCTTAATTTCTTTATTATTAATATAATTTTAATATAAGTTTAGGCAAATTAAAATGTTTTATAGGGTCCGAGAGGTTGCCCAAAAAAATCTATTTTTTATTTTAATATAAAGAGCAAAATTTTTATTAGAGAGTGGAGATATTATATTTTAAAATTTTAATGAGAGTAATTATTTTTTAAATATAATAAATAAATAATTTTTATTAAAAAAAAATTTAAAAATATCATTATTATTCTTTAACATAAAAATATTATATTCAAATTCTAGAAGATAAATATTACCTATACAAATTTAATATTTTTCTTTAATTCTATTTTAATTATTTATTTTTATTTTTATGTTAATTTAATTGAGTTAAATGTTAATTCTAACATCTAAATATACAATTCCACATCCATTTTTTTAAAATATAATTTAAATTTAAAGACGAGAATTTATTATAAAAAATTTAAGCATAAAGAAAAGAGTTTTGTTTTAGGGAACGATTGGGACATCTACGAGTTGCACACCAAAAAGAGAATAAAGGGAAAGACACAAGGACAGCCAGAAGAATATAAGCTTTGGGATTGTCCTAATTCGTAAGTAAATCGCTTTTCAAAACTGTTTTCATTTTTTAAATATTTAAAATTCAATTTTTATAAATAATATAATTATTGTAGTTAATAATTTAGTTATTATATAAATTTGGCGATGCTTCTGCCTTTTAGAATTATTAATTCTTTACGCAAGAAACAAAAAAACAAAACAAAACCCTTTCCCTTTCATTTGGGGATTCTTGCAAGCTCCTCCCCGTCCGTTATAAAAATAATTCGAAGGTAAATTTATTTTGGAAGTAGCAGAACATTAGGTATGTGAAAGTGACGGTAGTGGCATTATAAAAGTCACACAACATTTCTATATCTATCGTGTAAATATCTTGATACCGATTAAACGTATTTCCTCAAATATTCTACGTTCATAATCATATTTATGGAAACACTGATAAAATGCTCTAGAATCAATAAGCCACTTATTAAAAGAAATATTAGATATTTCATTAAGGATAAACTGTTTAAAGATGAAAGTATATATTTTTGAGAAAAGGAATTAGAAGAAGGATAATCAAAATTGTTGTTGTGATTTTTCATTGTAATGTTTAATGTTTTTATTTTTTCGAAAATATTTAGATTTTATATGAATATTTTATTTATAAAAATTGTAATGTATGTCTATTTTTTATTTTTTTATTGTCATCATTAAAAGTAAAATCTAGCTAAAAAGGTTTCTATTTGAAGTCAAAGAAGAGATTTCCATATGAATAGGATTGTAGGGTCTTGTGACATGACAAAAGTTAGGGTAAACCCTTTGTGTTATGTTAGAATTCTTGAAACATATAATAATCAACACATGTTATGATTAATGTCATACAACGCGGATTGATATATAAAATCCTAGTCCTAGAAGAGGGATTCATGCCATGGTAAACAAAGTCATTTGAGCACTAGTTGTGGAATAATTATTAGTTGTGGATTATAGAACATGTCTGAAATGGTGGTGGGTACATTGTCTTGATTATATTGAATTGGAGTATACATAATTGTATTGTGTTTGTGATAAAAGGGGGTATAACATTATAGAATTATGTTGTCTTTGTATCACATCTTTGAATATGAAAAATATGTAGCAGTGCAAGAAATATTTATGCAATTATTGTGTTTGTGATAAAAAGGGATATAACGTTATAGGGTTATGTTGTCTTTGTATCACATCTTTGAATATGAAAAATTTTAACAGTACAAGAAATATTTATACGGAACATTAGTATAACTAGTGTAACTACAAATTTATTCAAAGTTTTTAAATAAACATCCAATACTACTTTCCACTCATTTTCTTAGGTTCAAAATAACCTTTATTCCACCTTTCCTCTAATTTTATACCCCAAACAATTTACAACTAACACAGTTACCACAAACAAACAAACCGCTATCACAAAATGTACATTGCACAACGAGGATGGAATGCATAAAAGAAAGAAATGATTATCGTCCTTGGCCACAAGATTCCCGTGTATTAAACACCACAAGTCCATGTCCCACTTTCCTCAATCTTCAAAGAAATATTAACTTCTGACAAGGTCATGATGAGGATCACATTAACATGGCTGACATGGTCATGTCATTCCGACCATGAAATGAGTGCAAATTTTAATGTAAAAGAGCATACCATCTAGTACCTACGATCAACGATTTTTTTATTATTAATTTTTAATATATTTTTAATTTCTCATAAATAAATTTTAACTTAGATTAAAAATAAATAAACATAATCAATAGCATTTTGTTTAATCAACCAAAAAAATTGTAATAAAGTTTAAGTTAGAAAATGAAAATGTTATTAAAAATAATAATAATAATAATTTTATAATTATTGAATATTTAGATTTATATACATTTTCAAAACTCTAATAAAATGGTTTAATTTAAACTAAATTGAAACGAATTTTACTCCACAATATTTATATTAAGGTAATTATAATAAATGTTGCATGGTAGTGTAATCACTCTTATTTAAGTGGAAATTATGCTTTAAAATAACTGATAGATGAAGTGAAAATTAACCTTTTTTAAAATTTTGGTGGCTACCAACTACTAGTAAGTGAGATCATTCACATTTATTTGTTAAAATGTTGAAGAATTCATAAATACTTACTTGTTAAAATGTTGAAGAATTCATAAATATATTATTTACGTGAGTATAAGTAATTTTAAGGATTTTAATTTTATATTATTTTTTTATGAAGTTTAATAAAAAATAGTGGCAAAAATATTGCTATTGCATTTAGAAATTATGACAGAAAAATTTGATGCAATTATCTACATAGTATTTTATTGTGCAAAGGTTGCAATAAAACCTTCAAATCATGTTCCAATCAAATTTTTGAAAAAAAAAAATCATGTAAACATATTGTAATAGAATTCAAAATTATCCAAAAAATTATGACTTAATTATCCACATTACATTTCATCTTGCAAAAATTACAATGCAATAAGACATTCAAATTATGGTCCAATCAAATATTTAAAAAATAAATATTTATTTAACAAAATTAAACATTAAAACTTATATTAATCAATAAATATTTATTTTACAAAATTCAACATTATAACTCATATTAATCAATTTTACACTTATATGAAAACAAATCCTTATTGAATCGATATCTGCAGCAACAGTCCTTCAAATCGATATTTGTAACGATACCGTCATGGATTGATCATTGCGCTCAACATTTGAAAAACATTCATTATACGACATGGTAATGCACTAGGCCTTCAAATTTGTTACAACAACTCGTCAAAAACACACACAATAATACTAGGAGCACCATTAATGACCCGAATCTCCCTAACATTATTTAGATGCTAACCTTCTTATTATTTCTTCTGTTAGGCTTCAGCCGACTGTTCGAGCTTTTGAAGGAAATCATGGATGTAACTACTCTGCTTATTGGCTGCTATAATATCCCGGGCCTTCGCAGCATTCGATCTCAACTTCTTTCCCTCCTCCCCCGCCATTGCCTTTTTTACTGTCGTCGATATGCTTTCTCTCATAAAAGAGCCATCGTTTCCCCTTTCTATTTCGATCCCCGCCTCCAATTCCGCAGCTACTTGCCGGGCATTTAAGCCCTGCTCAAGTCGAAGAGGGAGCAAAATGAGGTGTATTCCGAAGCTCAGTGACTCCATAACGGAGCTCCATCCTGCGTGGCTAAGAAACCCACCTATGGATGGATGCGAGAGGATCCGTACCTGTGGTACCCAACCCTGCACGACCAGGCCTCGGTCATGGGTTCGAATCTCGAATCCCTCGGGAAGAATCCCCACCGGATCGTCTCGGCCACTGTCCGAATACCGCGGAAAACGGAGACACCAGAGGAATGGGATCCCACTGGCCTCCACGCCCAAAGCGAGCTGGTGGATTTGGTCTTCCGAGAGAAAGGCCTCGCTACCGAACGACACAAAAACGACCGACGCCGCCCTCTGCCGGTCCAGCCATTCCAGTAGATCAGACCGGTCGCTGCTGTTGGCAGTGGTGCCGGGGTGGACTGCTGGCAAGAGCGGCCCGACAGAAAGCACGGGGACTCCGATGGCATCCTGGAAGTAACTAATATAATTATCTTCGTATTCAAAGCAGGATTTCACAATTACCGCCATGCATCCTTCCAGGCATTTAGCGAACCGATAGGCCGGAGGTATGTGGCCGGGTAATCCTGTGTACATGACCAAAAGATCCCGTGCTTCGTATAGCTTGAATGTGATCGCCGAGGACGGAAACCCGAGGGGCGGAGGCGCGACCTCCTCGGCGGTTATGTCGTGGTTCCCCAATTTAGAAGGGTGTGCGAAATGGGCAAGGCTCGCTGGGGGGAAGATAGAGAAAAGAATGGCTGGAACATTCATATCTGCAGCAGCGCTCTGCACCCAATATTGCACGAAGTCGTGGACGAGATAATCCGGCGAGAGCTTCTCCAGCAGACTTCGGAAGGGCTTCTCCATGCCGTCCATGGCTTTCTTCAGCGGAAACGCCATTTCTGGCGGGATGTCTGCTGTACATTCCGCGCCGGGAGTCAGACCCTCCGTGGGCGGTAACGTCAGTTCCAGCAGATCGATCTGGCCAGGCCAGTGCTGAAGTTGTAATGACGGCCTGATTCTGGAAATGTTAAGAGGCGTGGAGAGGAAGGAGACTTTGTGGCCGTGGATTGCGAGGGCCTTTGAGAGCTGTAAGAAAGGATTTATGTGGCCCTGCGCCAACCATGGAAATACCAGAAAGTGAAGCTTCCTGATTCCATTATTGTGACCGTCCATCGTAAAGCTCCCAATCTGGATGGTGTTACGGAGAGATGCAATCTATGGTTCGTCAATCATGGATTATATAGAGAAAATTGCGCAGCTAACATTCTTCCTGAAGTTTCAAGATGCATGGAATTATTGTGCTGCCGATGGGACATATATTGTAATTGTTTAGACATAAAAAAATGTTTTCATCTTTGTATAATTATAAATATAAATATTTTCACGTTTTAATACTTGTAAAAAATTATAGACATAAAGTTGTAATTATTTTAGAAGATATTGATTTACTTTTTATATTATTGTTTAGAAAAAAAAATCCATTAAAGCACTTCTTGTTCTAGAAGATATCAACTTTTATAGTATTCTTTAGGATAGTCTTAATAATAAATATATTAATGTATTTTATACCCTCATTTATATATCAATAATATTTTTTTAATGATATGGTTGATATGAACTAAAGCCCAGCAATAGAGGGAGAAGAATCATCCACTTCAGAGATGACGTAATATGGTATTTAGTTGGTGAGTCAGCAAACTAGTTCCACTTTGCTCATTTCAATGTAGAATATGAAGTAAGTTAAATCAACTTTGCTTATTTTTAATGTAATATTTCATTATTGCACATTAACGTAGAACATGAAGTTAAATGGCGCGTAGTAAATGACAAAATATTTTCTATACATGACATTAATGGCTAAAATTTTACTAAGCTTTTTAAAGAAGAATACAAAGAAAATTGCATCACGTTATTATTTTGTGGAAAGTTGCCCACAACTACCCTTCTTCCTTAGGCTTTGACTCGCATGGTATTATTTTGTGGAAAATAGCCCATAGCTTTGTGTTCAATGGCATTATTATGGTGTGGAAGGGAGATATTTTCTAATTATTAAGAAATATTTTGTAATAGTTCACGAGTAAAAAGAAAATATTTTCATATTAGTAGAAATATTTTAATCTTTATATAGTTTATGATTTTAATTTTTGAATATTCAAGAAGATAATTTTTTTTATGATATAATATAAATTGAATTTCTTTATTATTATTAAATTGTATTTAATATTTAATATTAATGAAATAAGATTATTTATTTATTTGAATTATAATTTTTTTGGAATTTTAATTTAATTGGAAGAGCATCTTTAGACAATTATTTCTTTAACAATAACTACAAAAATTGGTTCTTCAGTAATTCTTTAACAATAACTACAAATTGGTTCTCAGTAAATGTGATAGCATATCTCATTATTTTAAATCAGGTGATCATGCTTCAAAATACATGCAAGTCACCATTCTCTTTCTTCTCATAACCTAACAGTTATTTATATATTATATATATATATATATATTATATAATTTCCAATTAAAAAGCCTTAATATATCAAAATATTAAGCCATAACATCTTTAATTTAATGTTTCTTATTCTATAAAGATACGGATTTTCTCCTTGGTCACAAACTCCAAGATTTAGTATCACTCTAATGATATGTTGGATTTAGAAATAAATAAGGAAAAAAATAAATGTTAAAAAATAAATAAAAATAATAAAAATAATTAATTTTCTATGAAATCCTTAATTCAACATTTCTTCTTCCTACTCTCTCATAATATGTTGGATCTCCAAACAAATAATGCAAAAGAAATTATGATAAGAAAATATCCCCTCTACACTAATAAATTATAAATTGTTTTTTAAACAATAAGCACAAAGACTAAGAAGAATGTGATACAGATCAATCTTGCACATATTTATGAAAGCGGTTTAACACAATACATACTAGTCTTGATTTTCATGACAAAAGTGGTATTCCAAGTCTTAACCATCTATCAACTTTTAGTAATTCCAATCCTAGTCACAGTATCAAACCAAATGAAATCATTATGGACTAATTTCCTATGGAAAGGATCAACTAATAAACACACATGCACATTATTAGGGTGGCATAAATTGACACTCACGAAGAAGAAGGAGGCTTAGGTTTACATGATCCCACTCTAACTAGCTTAATGTATGCCATGAAGCTCTAGCAGCTTCTCGTCTAGGGTGTTTCTCAAACCTGGAAGGAAATATGTTTATGAAAATACCTACCTTTTATTACTCAAGTTGAAGGATTGTGATTTGATGCGGAAATTAAATGTTCGGGAGCATGGAATTGGGCCTTCCAAGCAATAATGCAAGTCATTGATAAAATCCAAACAATTACGGATCTTTCTCAATCCTAAGGAGCTCATCAAGTCACAGATTTCTCGAAAGAGAAAGGAAATCACCAACTCTAGCATCAATGGAAAACAAAAACTGATTGGGCTCTCTTGTAGGAACAATCTGAGGGCACGCATCATTGGAATGACTATAATATGATGTTACATAATCAACTAATATGTATATTATAAAAGTTAGACATCCTCCAATGGGGGAGACAACCGTGAGGTGAATTTACATTAAAAGAAAGCTACTCTATTTTAGCGGATTCTAAATTCCAAGAACAGTCAAAACTGTGGAGCCACCTATGAAAGGATTGTGTCTAGACCAAAATCACAACCTTCATCTCGATGATCACTTGGGGAAGATTACTAACATGGGAATGTTTCAGAACCAAAGGTTTTGAGGGTCCGTCGATATGTTTTCTTTTCTCATAGGAGGAAGAGACAATGAAACAACTATTTCTTAAGTGCTCATTCCCCTGCATAATGTGTAATTTCATCCAACAAATTTTCAGATGTTCAATTCCAAACACCTTGATAGTTAGAACTTGGTTGAAAGATTGTTTTGAGTGGAATATTAAACACCCTTTAATAACAAAATCTTGACACTTAGCCATTAGATTCTCCTTCTAGACTCTATGGAAAGAGAGGAACCTATGACTATTTGAGGGTAAGAAAATGACTTTACAAGTGCTACAAGACACCATACTTAATAATATTAGGAAGATGATTATGGTAGCTCCTCCGCCTACAAACGAATACCTCCTAGATGAGAATGAGACACTCATATTAAAAGCTATGGTTATCCAAGCACAAAAGGGCATTGACAATTCTCTACACAAAGTACATAGCAAGCCTTCGAGCCCCGATATTTATATACCTCCTCCACAATACTTCATCGAATTAATATTCGATGGATCCTCTAAAGAAAAACTAGGCAAAGCGGGCATTGGTGGTATCTTGAGAGATGCTAACTCAAACCCATTACATTTTTTTGCTCAGTCATGTGGGATAGCTACGAACAACATGATGGAATTCATGGCACTCGAAATAGGGCTCCAAATAGTTGTCAAGAAAGGTTACAAGCCAATCCAAGTCCATGGTGATTCCTAAGTAGTATTGACTTGCATTAGAAAATTACTCCTTTATCACTCGCCGAATAGAATTTTTCACAGTTGGCATCTTAATTTGACATTTGGAAATATAGGTGACCTGCTATCAAACTTTGACTATGTAATTCCCTTCCACACTCGGTGTGAAGGAAACAAGATGATGGACCACTTGGAGGACTCAGGAAGCCTACACGAAAATGTCTCCATCAATGTATCATGGGATCACTCAACTAATTCACATAAGTCTGCTGCCAATACACCTCTCCCTGATCGGGTTGTTTTATCATCAATCACTTTCCGACAACAAAGATAAGCTTTCTAGAGAGGAACAATTAACTATATCATAATTAATGAGCATATTAATAAGACACACATGTGTCCCTCCCATTCCAAAAGCCTTGGAAACTCTTGATAATTGAATTGAGCTCTCTCCTTACCCTCGCATGGAAACCACATGGCAGTAATTAGGTCAAGGTACAAGGGATCACCTAGCTAGGGCCCCTCCTATTAAGTTTCCAACGTTCACTCCTTGTGTTTTCATATACCCCGTGATTGTCACTTTGATCATTCCTTCTTAGTTTGCGGATATGGAGACCTCCTCCCATGGCAGATTGGTCATAGCAAGTGATTTACCTAATAGAAGAATTAACCTCATTAATGAGATCATAATGCCCCTTTGTGTTGGTTTTTTGAGCCTTGGTTTAACATGGGACACTTGGCCCTTTTCATGCATGTCCCAATGGTTCCTCTCCCCTCCTCATACCAAATCTCTCATTCTCACAGTTTATTATAAAATTCCTACATAATTTGCAGGTTGGTGGAACTCAGGAGCCCTTCTTTCCAACATGGATGTAATTCGTCGCCTTGTGGAATTGGTGTACTTTATTGAATGGTGGTATAAGCTTTGGTTTGTGATGCTTTTTCAAGGTGTTTCATCACCTTACTCATCTCTTTTCCTTTTATATAAACTCTTTTGTTGTTCCCATTGTTGGTAAAAATAATGCTTGAGTACTTAGCATGGTAGTCCTTGTTGTTGTTCTCATTATAGGTCACACCAATGCTTGAGGACTTAGGTTATTATTCCTTGTTGTTGTTCTCAATTCTGGTCACACCAATGCTTCAGTACTTAGGGTGGTAGTCTCTATCGATGTTATTTGTGTTTTTCTTGCATAACATGGGGTCTAACCCATCTTTTGAGTTAGTGGTCGTATTATTCCTGACATCCTTGCAGAGCTCATAACCAATTTTTTTTTAAATGTATTATAATTACTATATATATTAGTATCCCCTTCTTTTACCATTAATTTAACACACATTTAAATTTATTAACAAAATTATAATATTAATAACATTATTAAACTTTAACTTTATCAATATAGTTTCAAAATTTAAATAATATTAAACATATTTTTAATAGATAAAATATTATATTTATAATATAATAGATAAATAATTGCAATTTAATTTCAATTTTAGAAAAAGGAGTACATACTACGTTAGGACAACGGATGATGGTGCTCTGCAACTAGGGTTTGAGCAAACCCCGTGACGGCACAGAGTCCTCTGTCGTAGCGGCGCAGCAACAATAGTTTAGCGCAAACCTACAACACTCTTCTGGTATAGTGAGGACGAGCATGGGAAAATCTCAGGCGGGGGCCTCAAAGCCCTCCCCAGAAGTTGAAAGAGATCCGTCGGCGCATACAGGATTGATGCACTCAGGATTGGTACATGAGGATGAGGTTAAAAGAGAACCCCCTCAGCAAGACAAAACAAACATGCCCCTCAACCAGGCAGGAAGAAATAATGAGATACCAGAAAGAGATACAATGCACACAGAAGTACCAAAGGTAACCTCGAACACATGTAAACCCATAGCAACTGAAAGGCCTAGAATAGAACTACCCAGTCACAGAATCAATGGGAGAATCCAGTATATGAGGGATCATGCACTCATTGGAAAATTTATCGGATTCTGGCCAACAGAAAGAGCATTGCATGGATGGATCCCCACCAAATGGAAACCCAAGGGCCATGTTACACTACAACTAGGGCCAAAAGGGTTCTTTACGATTATTTTTCTCTGCATCGAGGATAGGAACCGAGTAATGGACAAAGGGCCATATTTTTTCAACTCAGCTGGCCTCTATCTAAAGGAATGGGCAGGAAGATTCAACCCGGACAAGGAGGATCTCAGCTGGGCACCAGTATGGATCAGAATGTACTCACTGCCAGAGGAATATTGGGATGAAGAATCGCTAAGAGAAGTAGGAAATGGGCTGGGGGAATACATAAAAGCAGCAGAAGAAACGAAACTGCGCAAATACACATCCTACGCTCGCATCTGCGTCTTCATGTGCTTGGACAAGGCCTTACCAGACTCAGTAAGTCTTTCTCACGATGAGTATGAATGGACTCAACCATTGGATTATGAACATGTCCCCTTTCACTGTCATAAATGGCATGCGCTTGGACATCTCTTCAGGGATTGCCCTCTGAATGCCAAACCCCAATCCCCTAATCCCTTTGACATGCAAAACCAGGACGGGTTGACCAAGGTTACCAATCGCAAAATGTCGCATAGAAAACCCTCGAATGGGAAGAAACCCCAGCTAGAAGCTTCATCTCTCCCTTCAAATAGCAACAGCTTCGAAATATTGGCCAATACCACTGAAGATCCCCTGCATTCAATCTCAAAGCTCCTGCCTCTCTCAGCCTCTGTTATCCCTCCTCCCCCTGGATCCTCTTCCCCTCCCAGTCAACCGGAAAAGAACCTTGGGCCTCCTAAAGAAATCAGAAAGTTCTTGAGTGGAGGACAAAGGACATGGAGGTGGATGCCCCCTCCACCCATACTATCAATACAGCCACAACCCCAGAAGATATGGATCAGCCACAAGTGATGGATGAAGAGCCGGAAAGCTTAGACCTAGGAGGACTCGATATCATGGAGCTCGAAGCAGCATGCAAAAAGAAGGAGTTTGACAGGATACCGGAGCACCAACTCAACACGCTAAAAGTCATCCTAGCCAGGGCGTACCAGCAGCATCAGTTAGGAATCCAATCGGGCAGCCACTGGGATGGGAGCCTCACTCCAAAAGATTCCAAGAAAAGAGGGAGAAGAATAGACCTTCAACGGACAATTGCATTAGGGAAAATCCTGGTGGACTCAGGAAGATATGCGAAGCTAACCAAATATTACAAACCCACCATTAATAGTGAAATATGAAGCTCACATCATGGAATGTAAGGGGGCTCAATAGCCCAGGAAAACATAGAATGATTAAGAACATGATAAAACAAGAAAGGCCACAAATTTGTTTCCTTCAGGAAACGAAATGTGACAATGATACTCTAGGAAACATACTCTCTAGAGCTTGGGTAGGTAGCAGATCAGTGGCAGTGGATGCCTCTGGGGCTTCTGGCAGGCTCGCTATAGCATGGAATCCGCAAGAGATAGCGCTCTCAGATATACACGCATCCCACCACATCATCCAAGCAAGATTTCACAGAGAAAGCTTTGCACGGGTGGATCACAGCCAAATGGAAGCCAAAAGGGCACATAACACTGTAGTTAGGGCCTAAGGGCTTCTTTACTGCCATTTTCAATTGTCTGGAGGACCGAAACAGGGTATTGGATGGAGGACCATATTTCTTCAACGCAGCAGGGCTATACCTAAGAGGATGAATTGAGCGCTTTAACCCGGACAAAGAAGATCTAAGCTGGGCCACAGTGTGGTTGCGCCTTTATTCTCTCCCTCTGGAGTATTGGGATGAAGACTCTTTGCGAGGCATTGGGAATGGTTTAGGTGAATTCATCAAAGTGGCAGAGGAGACAAAGCTGAAGTGATACACCTCCTATGCGCGGATCTGTGTATACATGCACCTCAATAAAGCTCTCCTGGACGCGGTAAGCCTCTACCATGATGATTATGAATGGTTACAAACAATAGATTACGAGCATGTACCATTCCACTGTCGAAAATGCCATGCCCTGGGCCATTTATTCCGAGACTATCCCTCCAATATGAAAACCACGACCACCCCTTCAATGGACAAATCCAACTCGGATGGGTTCACAAAAGTTCCCAATAACAAAAAGACCCATAAAAAGCCCTCTACCTTAGTCATAAAACCTATTACCAGCACCTCCTTGCCTTCAACAAGCAACAACTTTGAAATCCTGCTCCAGCCGGAGGTTCATATTTTAGATAATCAGAAATAACATGAAGCCATTCCTAAGACTTTCGCCCATTCTGCTCCATCAAGCTCAAAGAAATCCCTCACTTCTAAGCAACCCATGGACACCAAAACGCCCTCTCCCAGTAGCATGCAGAAAAGGATTGCTTAAGGTATGGAGGTAGATAGCACTCAGATGCAGCTCACGATTGTAGATGATACAAAGGCAGAGTAGGAAACAATACAACACATGGAAGAGGAACTGGAGAGCTTCGACATCGGAGATCTAGATATACTGGGACTTGAACAGGCTTGTAAGAAAAAAGAATATGACAAAATTCCTGAGCGACAGCTAGAGAACTTAGAAGTAATTCTCTCAAGAGCATAGAAGCAAAGATCATTAGGCTTCCAAACTGGTAGTCAGTGGGATTGAAGAAATATCTTCAAAGACAACAAGAAACGAGGACGGAAAACCGATCTTCAAAGAACCATCCGCATAGGGGAGATGCTGGTGGAATTTGGAAGATACTCCAAGCTCACCAAATACTATAATCCCCATCCGTGAATCATGAAGCTCATCTCATGGAACATCACAGGGATCAACAGCCTAGGGAAGGGACGATTAATAAGGAACATGCTACAATAGGAAAAGCCTCAAATTCTCTTCTTGCAGGATACCAAGTGTAATTCCACAACGTTGGATCAGATCCTTGCCAAAAGCGTGGCCAACAAGCAAAGAAGTGGCAGTGGAAGCCATGGGAGCCTCAGGAGGGCTAGATCTAATGTGGTTGTAACAGAGATTTTGAAACTGAGATTTAATGTGGTTGTATGCGGGGCACTCTAAGAGGAAGTGATTTTCATCCTCGATGTTTGTATTCTCATAGAGATGGCATAACCTTTCCATCCATGTTGTTTTAGGAACTGCCCAATGACCCGTTTCACTATGGTGCTCATGAGAGTTTGTTCTAATCTTGGCTATATTAATTTTCTTCTTTGAGCTAGTTAAAACAGAGAGATACTTTTGATCTTCTAGGGTGGGGTTGATGATCTCCTTATTAATATCTTTGACATTTCTTTTAGCTGCTAGAATCTTTCTCACACCACATTTTTTTCTTGAACTTTAGAAGTTAACGAATATTTTAAATGTTATTAATATTGTGCAAAGCAACATTCTCGTGCAGATCCTCCCAAATCGGTTTAACCAAGGCCCTGTTGTTTATACCAGCGTCGCTTGAGCCTTAAGTGGTTTTCGCTGGAATTTAAAGCTAGCTTAGGAAGTCTATAGTCTCCTACGTTATTGAGTTTGTGCTTCTACAACAGAAGCCTAATCATAGCTAGGCTCTCGATAGGGGAAAGACACACTTCTATAAGGA
>APFE031596385.1:62435-77836 GCA_000404065.3 Pinus taeda | reverse complement strand
TGTAAGTAAGCATTTGTATTAAGAAACTAAAAATATTGTACAAGAGGCTCTGCCCGGGCTGACAAGAGCCCAAGGCATAGCAGAAAACAAAACAGCTTGACCAAAAGACCTCCTACAGAGCCCCAAAGAAACAGGGGAGCCGGCAAGGAAGAACAAACCACCTCGGCTCATAGGAGAAGACAAGAAGAGAGCAGAGTTACACAAGAAGCTAACAGACTGGTAAGGAAGCAAGAGCATTACTGGAGATTCAACCCAGATTGACTGGAATCCTCAGTACAGCCCTTTTTTCCTTTCTTCTTACCAACTTTAACCCATCCAAGTTGATCCTGTATGGATGGCAGAACAAGCGTGCCACGCTGAGAAGACGGAGAGATCTCCTTGTCCGAGTCTGAAGGAGATGTCTCAAGAGATCGTTTCTGCGAAAGAGGAGGGGCTGAGGGCTCCACTGGACCTGTTGGGGCTGGGTTTTGGGCTGGCGAATCCTCCATCCCGTCCTCATTTTCTTCCTCTTCATCAGAGCTGGAACTAAAGTCATCCATGGGAGGCGGGTCACAAGGCTTCCAACTTTTGGACTTCGGCTTGGGAGCTGTCTTCTTCTTTTGGGCTGGAATCGCTCGACACGATCTGTGAAGGTGCCCTGTAAGATGGCAGTTCCTACAGCGAAACGTTGTGTTCTCGTAGTCCAGGGACTGAGTCCAATGAAAGTCACCAATCTTGAGAACGATCTGGTCTGGTAATCCTTTGCTCATGTCTATTTCTGCGCAGATTCTTGTGAAGGTGTAGATGCCTTTTTCCCCTCTGGAGGTGTCTGTGGCTAGATGGCGGCCTAGTTTGTTTCTGATACCTTCAAACACAGCAAAGTGCCATAAATGAGCTGGAAGGTTGGGCAGTCTGACCCAGATGGGTAGTTTGGTGATGGTGGCTGTAGAGGGGTCAAAATCTGGGAACCAAGGGGTTAAAAACAGACCCGCTGAATCCCAGAACCAAGGGCCCTCAGTTAAAGATTTTTGATAGTCCTCATCGTCAACAAAGATCACAATGAAGAAGCCTTTGGAACAGAGCAGAACCTTGCAGTTGTTGGTCCAGTTGGAGTGGACCCATTTGTAGAGATCTTCTGTACGTGGCCACAATGCATTGAACCTGCAAATAATTCCCTTTTCGGCAAACAGTTGAAACTGCTTGTCCATTGTTGGGTGCATTATTTCAATAGAAGGGGTATCCTCCAGCTTGTCCACCAAAAAAGGTTTTGGACCTTGGACTGGTGGAGCTGCATTCTTGGGTTTCTGGGCATGGACAACATCTTTGTAAGAGAATGCTGTTGCTGAAGATGATTGTCCAGCCGCCCCCCCTCTTAATCGAAGGGAAAGAATGATGGCAGCATTTCTTTGAATATTGTAAACAGAAAGGGGAAAGAGGTCTTCAAGCTGTTTACCTTTGAAGAGGAGCCTTTGCGAAGCTGCAGGAATTCCCGCCCTGAGATTCAGTTTATGTTTGAGGTCCTGCACAAAATCTGAAGAGCTCACCCATAGGAGCAGCGTTTTGCCTGTGAGGAGCGTAATGCAGATCTGGAAGGACTCGGACGGCTTCTGAATCTGTCGTTCTCTGCATGACTGAGGCGAATCTCTTTGTTGCGTTCCATCAAACAGTTGGCTCGCAACCTCCATGCGAGGGCTTATTTCAGGTGTTCTGAGACTCAGGTTTTCCAGAAGCACTAACAGGCTTTTAGTCCTTGAGGGAAGCTTCGAAAGGAACCTTGAAAAAAACTCGGAAAGGGATCGAAACGCCGGAGCAGGGATATTCAAAGTAGCCCCGCTACCCGCCCTCAAAAGGATCCGGGGAGGAGAAAACCAACCGGGGGAAGACTTTATTAGAAAAAAAGAAAAAACGCCTACATGCTGAGGGGGCTCTGTTTGAGCCGCTGACAGCAAGCGGAATCCGAACATGGCTGCGCCCGAACCCCTGCTAGAGTCCAGGCAAGAGCGGTCCTGAGAGATATCGGAAGCAGGAAGGACGCCGGAAAAGTGGACATCCCCTGCGCCGACAGAGCTTTGCTGGAGAGAAAATCTGCGTAGCAGATACAGAAAGGGCCGGCCAACCAGAAAGACAGAACCATGGAGTGGAGGCGCTGAGGAGAAGCAACGAATCCAGGCTTCGGCGGACAGAAGGAAGCTGGTTCTGCAACAAAACCTAATCGCCGCCATTCTTCGAGATTCAAGGAAAATCATTCATTCTTGACAAAATTTCATTTACTGCTTATTTTTTATTTTTATTTTTATATTTTTGGAAATTTTTTTTTTTTTTTGTGTATGGTTTTAATTAATTTTTTTTTTTAATTCTTCTGAATTTTTTTAATTTTTTTGGTAATTATTTAACTTTTAAATGGTGTAATATATATATATATATAAATATATATATATTTATATATATATATTTATAATATATTATTAATATATATATATAATTATATATATATATTTCTGATTTTATTTTTTTTTACATTTTTTTTTTTTTTATTTTATTTATTTTTATATTATTTTATTTTTGTCATTGAGCATGGCTGGTTGGGGCCTGGGGTGGCTGGGGATTTTTTTTTTTAAGTTTTTTATTTTTTTTTTAATGTTGTATTTTATTTTTGAATTTTTATTTTTTACTCTTCCTTTTTTTTTACATGTGGTTTATTTTTTTACATTTATAGGTTTTTTAAGTCGTTACTATATATTTTTTATTTTTGATTTTTTTGTATGTTTTATTATTTGTTTAGTGTTATTTTTATTTCAAATTTGAATTTTTTTTTTCTTATGTATCTTTCTTATATTTTATAATATATATATATTATATATATAATATTATATAGACGGTTTGTGTTCATGTTTGTCTAGCAACCCGGTCCCATTATGTGAAATTTGTTTGTTGATTTTAAAGTTTTTGTTATAATGAATCGAGTCTACCCCACAATGTGTTAATTTCATGGTTGGTCTTTAAGTTTTCATTATAATGGGTTGAGCTCACCTACACTGCATGTCAATTTGATAGTTGATTTTTTTTTTTTTTTTTGCAATGTATCAAGTTGTGTTAGGCTAATATTTTAACATTTGATTGCTATACATTTAACATTTAAAAAAAATTACCCTTGCTATAACAACTCTTTCATTCAGGTCCTCATTTTTAAAGTTTTTTTAGTCATAATTTTTTTCCATAATGTCATACTTGAAATATTTTGGAAACTTAAGATTGTTTTGTAGTCATAATATTTGGCTTTAATTCCATGGTTGAAAAATTGTCAAGATTCTAATGTTTTTCTAAGTCATGATATTTTATCTTTAATGTTATGGTCGAAAATAGTTATAAAATGAAACTTACAGATCAGCATGGAATAGAAAGAAACACTCATGAAGAGATGGAAAAGGTTTTAGTTCAGCATTTTCAGAAAATTGCTGAGGAAAGCTCGGAAGACAGATATCACTTTATGAAAAGATTTACTCAGTACATTCCTAAATTAGTTTCTAGAGAAGATAATTACAATCTTAACAGACCAGTAACAAAGGAAGAAATTGAGGAATTCGTTCAAGAGATGCACAATGGGAAAGCACCAAGTCCGGATGGCTTCAATGTGGACTTTTTCAAAACATGTTGGAGGATAGTAAAACAGGATATCTCGGAGGTAGTGGAAGACTGTCGAAGATTTAAGACAACCTTAAAGGCACTCAATGAATCTTTCATAACCTTAATCCCCAAACAGGAAAAGGCCACCTCTCCAGACAGATTTAGACCTATAGCATTATGCAATGTGGTATACAAAATAATATCTAAAGTAATTGCCAACCGTCTCAAACCACTCCTCCCAACCCTAGTGTCAGAGGAGCAAACGGGCTATGTGGAATGAAGACAAATTCTTAATAACATAATTCAAGCACATGAAGTGGTTCATTCACTCATTACCAATAAACAGGAAGGGATGATAATTCAGTTGGACATAGCAAAGGCCCATGACAAACTTAGTTGGTCGTACATAAGAGCAGTATTAAAAGCCTATCGCTTTGATTACAGTTGGATTAAATGAGTCATGGTGCTAGTTACCACCTCTAGTTGTTCAATTCTTCTCAATGGCTCTCCCTCCAAAACCTTCAAGCTTACTAGAGGTCTCAGGAAAGGCGATCCTCTTTCTTCTTTCCTTTTCATTATAATGATGGAAGGGTTAGGGAGAGCAATCAAAGCTGCTAAGGAGGAAGGGAGAATTCAGGGTTTGAGACTCACTCAAGGTGGGGACACAGTGACACGTGGATGATATTATGCTTCAAGGCACACCCATTGTCAAGGAAGCCAAAGCATTTGAGCAGATTCTGAGTGAGTTTACTATGGTAGCAGACACAGAGGTAAGTCTTACTCAATCAAAGATTTTCTTTTCAATACGGATATTTAAATACAAAGAAACCTTTCCAGAATTTTGAGCTTTCAAAGAGAGTCATTGCTCGCTAAGTACATAGGAGTTCCCCTCACCGAAAAATCACTGCACAAGGAAATCTGGGAGCCTATTCTAAATAAGCTAAAAGATAAGATTAACAAATGGACAAATAGAGCCCTAAATCTAGTAGGGAGGCTGATTCTAACTAAGGCTATCCTCCAAAGTATCCCTATCTATATGCTATCAGCCATTCCAGCACTAACTGGTGTAATTACTAATATAGGAAACATTGAAAGAGACATTCTCTGGGGGAAAGGTGAAGAAAAGAAGAAATGGGCCCTAGTGGCATGAGACAGGGTATGCAAACCAAAGTCTCATGGTGGCTTAGGTCTTCATGACCCAGGAATTCTTAATAGAGTTCTTGGAGCCAAAATCTAGGGGAGATGGCTAAAGGAAATACAAGCCCCCTGGGCAAAACTATGGAAGCAAAAGTATGCAAGAGATTGGCAAGAGAAGAACCTCATAAGAATGATAGGACAAGTAAAATGTTCTGCAATTTGGAATAGGGCATGGGAGAACAGGGCCCTAGTCCAAAATCACAGTTTTTGGGAGCTCAGAAATGGAAATCTGGCCTAGTTCTGGGAGGATAATTGGTAGCAGGAGGACAATCTCTCTAGTGAAGAATTAGTAGACATTCACACCAATACCATCAACAAAGGATTAAGGAAAGTAAGTGACTATTGGGACCAATCAAGGAAAAATGGGAATGGAGAAAATGGAAACATCCAGATTACAATGGAATGGGCAGGTTACATACTTAAGCTATAGCCCTTAAAGGTCTTTTAGAAAAGAAGCAAATCTTAAACTCAACCTTGGATGATCAACTAATATGGGGAAAGAACAAGGCAGGTCTCTTCAACCTTAAGGAGGCCAAAAGGATAGATTCAGGGCTTAACTTCCCAAACACTCATAAGACATGGAAAGAACTCTGGAATAATCATCATTGGATGAAATTCAAATTATTCAAGTGGTTGGTTCAACAAGGCAAGATTCTGACATGGGATAACCTAAGAGAAAGAGGCTTTGTTGGCCCCTCAAGATGTCACCTATGTGGACAACAGGAAGAAACTACTAATCATCTCCTGAAGAGATGCACTTTCACTATAATACTTTGGAATTGGGTTGGAGATGTCTTCGAGCAGACAGACATACATGTAAATGACATCATTGCTACTTCGAAAAAATGGCGGAATTTTTTTTCAAATAATGAGATCATTAACTTCGCCTGGGCACTGACCCTAGGGTTCATAATTTGGAATGTTTGGAAGGAGCACAACAACAAGATTTTCAAGGATAAGGTGAGCTCAGTGAGCAGCAACCTAAAGCTAATCCTTAAACAACTCAAAGAGATTGTTCATATCCTGGGAGGTGTAGCTACTGGTAAACCCATAGGACAAAGAGAGACCAGAATACTGGAGAGTTAGATCTCAAGGTTCATCCCCCTCAGTGTTCTATGCAGATCAACAAGAATACCTCAGTAGAAAAGTCTTACTAGCAACCCCCTTCACATGGCTTTTTAAAATTTAACATAGATGGGGGCCTCAAAAGGGAATCCAGGAGAAGCAGGTTATGGAGGGGTCATGAGGGATGAGGAAGGAAACATACAAGTCACCTTCCACAACTATCTAGGAAAATAAACCAACAATATGGCTGAGCTCATGGCGATGGAATTATGCTTGGAAATACTACTCAAGTACAACATTCACAATGTCATCATTGAGGATGACTTGGAATTTCATTAATTCGGTGAAGAGGATAAATGCTGGCGCTGAACTAGAGAAAATCTCAGGACACTGGCGGCTTCTGGAAGTCTACCAAAGAATCCAAGCACACCTAAGAATGCTAAGAACTCTTAGGTTGGTGCATGTTCGCAGGGAAGCCAACAAAGTTGCGGACTGGCTTGCCAATGAGGGGGTTCGAAACAAGCATATCGACTTGTGTTGTTGATGGGAGGAGGTAACAGATGATAGGTTAAAGGAGGAATGCTCATCTCGGGCCCTCAGTGACATACAATAGTATCAGGAAAAATCAAGAGAAAGAATTTTACTTCATGGCAATGATGAATAAGTTCACTTTAGAGGGCTTATTAGAGGAGATGCATTGTTGGATTTTTAAGGGCGATTTTAGAAATAGAGCTAGTAATCGAGACAAAAGATATCTGATCACAGGAGGATTGATTCCATGGGAGACGAATGCCGCAGAGGCCACCCTTCCGACTATGTCTTCCTCAGAAAATGCATCAAAGGAAGAGATTACTAGGGTCAAAAAACTACTCGATACATACCACATGCTTCACGTGCCCTCTGACCCGGGAGAGGTTTTCTCAGAGGACAAGCAATGCCATTCAGCAAGCGACACATGGAGGGGATGACCGATGATTACTGCCTTCATAGCTGGGTAATCTACGAGCAGATGTGCGGTTCGATTTGGTTTGTGGCCATCAGATCTAGAGAGGGAAGATCAACGACCACCTTTTGGTGTGTAAGCTGGTAAGGCCGAAAGGATAAAACCACTAATGGTTTACCACCTTCATCGGGCGCTATCCAAACCAAAGACGATTTTAATGAAAAGCCAGCGATTCCACTCAGGAAGCAACACGTGGCGGAGGACCGAAAAGTCAAACCACCTTCTTCGTGCGATATTCAGCAGGTTTTTTAAGCCACACAATATGGACACCAGTCGTTGGATCAGAAGGAAAAGATCAATGGTCAGTGTTGATCGTGCAACTTAAGGGTTTTTCGGTGGGCTTCACCTCTACGTGGGTTGAATTTTGACCACCGGATTGTTAGAAGATAGATCTTCGATCGGTTTTGGGAAGTGGACTTTGGATCCACTTGCCGCTCTTGGTTCCAGGGAAGTCTAGGCCTTATTTCTGTTTGATTTTTGGAGGCTTTTTTTGGGTACTTTGGGTATTTTCACTCTCCCTTTGTGGGAGTTTGAGCCTCTGGGCATCTGTTGTAACATGTATAAAATATTTTTTTACCTAAGTTAATAGAAGGACCATCTCTTGCTTAAGCAAAAAAAGAAAACAATTATAAATATTTTTTCTTAGCACCATGCTTGAAAGTTGTTGGAATTTTAAGGCTTTTCAAAGAAGTGATATTTTAAATTTATTGTCATGCTTAAAAATCATTGGAACCTTTAAAGCTTTTCAAAGATGTGATATTTTATCGTTAATGTCATGCTTGAGAATTGTTGGAAATTTAAAGTTTTTAAGAGTCATGATATTTTAATTTTAAAGTCATTATTAAAAAATGTTGAAAATGTACCCTGAAAAAAAAGAAGACATTATTCCGGCATCAACAATTTTCAATTTCAAGGTGTTTCTTGCACCAAACAAAATGGCTTTTATTGTTTTTTACTGTTATAAAAAAAAAATATGGTGATGCAGAATCAACAATTCTTATTTTTGGGTTGATTTTTCATGTTTTTTTATTTTATTTTTGGGCCCAGGTACCTGTTTTGAGGTAATAGTTCCCGTTTGATCGGTAACTATGTTGATGCCATCCTCTAGCTTTATAACTATCTCTTTCTCATATTTATTTACATTTTTATTATTTTATTTTTAGTGAGGAGGGTAAAAGTTGTTTGTTATGTCATGTCACCGAATATGGTTTAATTGTAGGAAATGGAACAATATTTGAGACGATTTCTATGCAGGGGATCGAATTAGACAATAGGGATGGAATCTAGGGGGTTGACCACCTGTTTAGGTCCCTTAATCAGCCAAAGATCACAACACTCTCTCTCTCATCAACTCGAGGTCATTGGCAGCCAAGCAAGGTGAGGTCATTGTCAGGCAAGCAAGTGTAGTTAATGAGGAACAAGATCCAACATTCTCTAGCTCTGGGAGACAAATATTCCTATTTTCTAGGGAGATGTTAGTAGCTACCCTCTTGTATAAATGAGAATGTAAAATAGCTCATTAGGATTCGAGTTTTGTTTTCAGATAGGTAGTTATTGATCTCAAGTACTTCGCATTGTTATCTTTTACTGTTATGTGATGTATTAGACATTGATTCAATGATAGTGAGAAGTTTTTTATTGATTCATCACTGAGTTAGTTCTAGAGGGTTGAGGCTCTTGGGTTTGGGTCCAACCCCAGTGGCTTAGTTTCCTCTTGTTTATTTTTATCTCTTTCTAGTTCAAAGTGCTTATTAGTTTCTTTCATTTCATTAGAGAATAATTTATCAAAAATCTATGATTGCAACATCTACCTCATCTCTCTCATGGGAGCATGAATAGAAGGATTTATAGCCACATTACAAAACTATTATGTTTATGATTTCTTGGAAGAATAGTTGTGTTAGTTATCTTGTTTTTCATATGCTTGTTGTAGCTTAAGAGTTTGTTTATCGATTATAGCAGAGTTTTGGCATAGATTGGATAACATTTAAATTCAACTCATCTTTTCCACTACTATTTGTTTCATTTTGTCATTGATAAATGGGGATATGCATGTGATGATTGCAGTGATGTTTAGATCTGAAGGAAAGCACACCTTCACCACCTCCATACTAGAATTCCTCACCTTCTCTTGTGAACCCCAAATTTTGTCCTAAAAATTCTATTCAATGAGCTCATTTTCCTATGATCACCAAGAGCATCCCTCCTAGTGAAAAAAAGGCCTTCAAAAGTATCTGAGCTTGGCTAGGGGCCTTTTCCACCCTTCACACATCTACCTTAACATACATCCACCTTCCTGTAGCACACATGAAGCAACCTATTTCTTCACCAGTTTTGACCTTTGTTGTAATTTGGACTTAGTTTAGAAAGATGTTGACTCCCAGCTGTGACTCCATGATCAAGGGAAGTTCCTATGCCACTCCAAACCCTCCTTTTCCTTCACTACAAAATGCAATAGTTTTAGTTTCCTTATCATAGATTTGGAAGAAATAGATCATTGATTTATATGGAAGTGTGAGTTATTTAGATGACACATAGAATCTTGAGTTATGGTTTGGTATGTTAGCTTCTTGTTTGCAAGTATATTTGACAACTAGATGCTTGATTGCAAGATAATGTAGTTTCCTTTCTGCAAGTAGTGTAGCTCTTGTCATTTTCATGAATTGATTCAAGAGCATTTTCATGTTGAAGTTAATAGAATTTCCATTTTTATAGGTAGAGGTAGTTGATAACTTGCACAGTCATTAGCTAGTTTTCATTCTAATTTAGTAGGAGGAATGGTCTTGGAGCACTATTGATAAAATGTCCTAGTTGAGGGTGGCATCACTAGAATCCCATCTACTATGCATATAGAATTATGACCTCAAAGTTTTTACAAACCCCATATTGATAAACATAGTTGAGGAGCCCTTGGGAGTTGCAACACTCTTGGTGCAATACCAATGTTCACCAATTTTCCTATAGTTTGTTCCATTTCTTCTAAATGTCTAGTCCTAAAAGTATATTATCTTAAGGCTTGTTCCAATTAAACAATGATTTACACCTTCCCACATATAGGACTTCAAAAGGACTCATTTTTACCAATTAAATGTATTTTTTGTTATATACAAACTCCTCCAAATGAATGTATTCTTCCCATTTACTCATTTGTTGCATTACACACATTCTTAACATATCCTCTAATAACTGGCTTACTCACTCAGTTTCACCATTTCTCTATGGGTGGTACGTGGTATGTGGTACTGAATTGAACCTGCATGCTTAAACTAGTAAAAAGATTTTTCCAAAATGTTGATGCGAACTTCACATCTCTATCCGAAATCATTACCTTTACCATCCCATGTAGTCTGAAAATTTTCCCGCATAGATATATCTTCAATTTGTAGAGTTTTGTATGTAGATTGAATAGAGATGAAATGAGCTACCTCAGTCTATCCATTGCCACCATAATCAATTCATTTTGTTTCTTAGTTTTAGGAAAACTAGTTATAAAAACTAATGTAATAACTTTCTATTTCCACTCTGGAACTAGTAGTGGGTGAAGTAAACTGACTAGATGTTGGTGTTCAACCTTAAATTGTTCACATTCTAGGCATTTAGCTAAATATCAGTGATGTCCTTCCTCATTCCAAGTTAAAAAAAAATTATTTTTATAGCAGAAAATAATTTTTGATATCTTAGATGGGAAATATAGGGGATTCTATGAAAATCATCCCATATTAGCTACTTAATAGTTATCTGATTAGGAACATATATCCTTACCCTAAAAGTCAATAGAATGTCTTTATTTATGCCAAATTCCATTTGATTTTCATAGTCATTCAATTGTTTAATTTGCTTCCATAAGAACATATATTTTGGATCTTAACCGCAACTTCTTTAATCTGATTTACAAAATTTAATTCCATGTGACTATAAGAGATTTCATATATATAATGTAATATCCTACTTAATGCATCAGCCACACAATTTTCCCTTCCTTTTATATGTCTAATATCGAAATAAAATTAACTTAAAAAGGTTTTCCATCTAGCTTGTCATGCATTAAGGTTAGGATGCTTAAAGAAACTAGTTAAACTGCTATAGTGGGCCATTAACTAAACCTTTTTACCTAGTAAATAATGTTTGCATACTTTTAAGGCATGTACCACTGCAATTAATTCCAATTCATAAGCGAAGTATCTCTCTTCATGTTCTTCTAATTTAAGAGATTCATCGATAATTACCTTGCCTTCTTGCATCAATACTCCTCCCACTCCTTCTTGACATGCATCAATGTAGATGATGAACTCCTTCTTTGTATCTGTAATCTTTAACATTGAGGTTGAGTTCAAAGAATGTTTTAATTATTCAAATTTCCACGGACACTCATCAATCCACTTAAAAACTCTTCCTTTCCTCTGTAGAGAAGTTATAGGGTAAGCTATTATAAATAATCCCTCAATAAAATGATGATAATACCTTGTTAAGCCCATAAAAGATCAAATATCAGCATTTGTTATTAGGAACAAGCGATTCCATGATATTTTTATTTTCTCAAGGTCCACAACTATCCCTTAAGCATAAATTATATGTCTTAAATCTTGTATATCATTCTTATAAAAGTCACAATTACTATATTTGGCATACAATTGGTGCTCCTCTAATGTTTGCAAAAATATCTGTAGATGGTTTTTTTTTTTTTTTTTTTTTTTTTTTTGAATTAGACCATTCTATATTTTTGGGATTGATATTAAGCTCACCCTAGGTCTATCACTATAGAAACATGATGGTTATACATATTACCTTCAAATTCAATCATAGTTGGTTGATATTCTTCTTGATGGTCATACAAGGAAGCGTAATTTTGGGTATACTTCTAGCCACCTCACCAACTATAGAAGCCTCCTAAATGTTGGCACTTTGCTTCGCTCTAGTGTGATGGGGGGGATTTTTATAATAATGAGGCTCCCCGCATCCCCAACAGTGTAATGGAGGTCGTTGTGATTGACTGACCTTTGGTTTACTGGATACTTCCACTTGTTTGGTTTCATTTTATGACTTGTTTTACTATTGATTCCTCCCAAAATATTTGTTATGGTTTCTTTTGAATGAATTTCTATTATTTCCAAATTTTTTTCATGCTCAAAGAATTTTTTTGTCCCTTATTATTTAGCCAACTCTTACTTCCCTCTCCTTTCTACTTCATCTACTGATAGCAAATATGTGCCTTCCGAATGGACTCATCCATGATTTTAGGATTGCTAAATTCCAAGGGTTCTTTCATAAATGCTTGTAAGTTGCACATAAAATGTTGTACCTTGGCCTTTTCCTAACATATGTAAGGCACATATCACAATAGGGATGTAAAATTAGTCACAAATTCGTCCATATAATGTTTCCCCAACCAGAGGTCGTGGAATTCCTTTTCCTTATCATCATAAAATTGTTAAGTCAAGTACTTTTCCTTGAAATATTTATGGAATTATCCCCATGTCACCCTTTTCTCGTCAGTTTCATGGACAACTTTGACCTCTTCCCTCCACAGCGTGGATTTTCCCTAAAGCTAGTAAATTTCTAATGTCGCCTTCAAGTTATCATCATACTCATAAATCTAGAAATACTTATTTATATTGATCATCCAAAATTCAACGACTTCTTCTATTTCTCCATCAAATTTAGGGGGTTTAATCTTCTTGAATTCCCCTTTTAATTCTATTTTGATCTTTTTATTTTTCCTAGTGGTAGAGGCATTATCAGATTCTTCTTCATTTTCATCTTTATCATCTTCTGGTCTTTGAATATGGCTCCCCACTGGTACATTTTCACCTCCTTGACTTTTCTCGTCATCTTTATCTTCATTACCAGGCCTTGCTAAGGAGTTCCTATGATTTTGTCGATCAAGGAGGCTCTTCAGAATTTTCTCCTAATCTCGCATCAATTGTTCATTATCAGCCCATAGATGAGTCATCTCCACCCCCAACTATTGAATTGCTTCTAAAAGCATAGTGGTGGAATTTTGGTGTTCTCCCACTAATTGCACCCATATTTCTAGATTAGCACCTACAATTGATGTAGGGCTAGCCTCTACAGTTGGTCTTAATAGTTGAGTAGTCCTATCTCCTATCCTCATTATGATTTCTCTATGATCACCACATATACATATTTTTTATTTTATTTCTCATTGAGGCAACAATATTGCAACGTGGATCTGATACCACTTGTAACAACCAATAACACCACAAATATCTCTACCAGTTATTAATCTATTGCTAAGAGTAAGGAGATAATATTTATTGTACTAGGCAAAAATCAGAGAATCATAACCCACAAGAGTCACTTTGGGCTTTTGCAATTATGTATACATATGAATACATGTAAAGTTCTCCTACAAAGTATAACATTCAATGGCATTCTTATTATGGAATATGTGTAACAATGATAATATATACATATATATGTTCTTGGTTTAAAATATCAGCATAATTTGTAACATCGAGAAGTTTTGTGAATCCTCCATCTAGCGCTCTTCGCATTAATTATTTCTCTGTTTGTATGGGACATTTTTTCGCTTGTTTACAATTTATCATCTTAGGTGATAATTGGATGATAAGGTTTCGCAAGGACAGTTAAGGGTTACCACCCCGTCTCTGACCTCTCTTTTCGCATTGTCATTTCACTTGCTTATTGTAGTTACTCTACAACAAACACTAACGTGCTAAGGGTTTTTGTTCAGAAATTTCATAGTAACTCACTGGTAATTTCCAGAGGGTCATTCTCTTATTTTCTTCTATAGCTAAAGTAGTTTGAGGTTCTCATAGTGGTGCGATTATGGATGTTACTAGTGCCCCACTCACATGGAGGGTTCTTTATTTGGACAACACCATTTCTCGTCTCAAGACATGCATTCTTGTAGCCTTCCAGGTAAACCATTAATTTTTTCTTTGTTTCTCTCAACTTTTGACAATAAATTTCTATAGGGTTTGACTTGCCTTTGTCATGAGGCAGGAACTCTACCATGCAACACTGGTTCCCGATGCTCCTTTCCAGGTAAATTCTCCTCGTTGTTTTTTTCTTGAGAACATATATTCCCCTTTCTCATTTCTTATGCTCCAGTTTCTAGTTATGGGGATGTTTTTAGCTTAATTATTTTCCTTGGTTGCACTGCAAGTGAGAGGGTTCGACTTATTAACTCCATTATTGCTTCAAGGTTATTTACATCTAGTCTACATGGAAAACTAACTCTTACACCGAGTTTTTTTTTCTCCCAAATTCTTGAATGTCTAAGGTTTCCATTTTAGTTTGAAGGCCAAGAGCCCATAATATCAAACTTAATTTATTTTACCCCTTGCTTCAAATTTTGACTACATGTTGGCCCTAGGTTTCATGTCAAGAATCTTATGTTCCTCCCTGAAGGGTTTACAAAGTAAAATCATTGTATATGTACATTATGATGTTTTTAAGATATTCTCATAACTTCAGAGTCGTAGAATTTTTCTTCTCGTCTTTACAGGTGTAAACCCTTGGCTATGGATTCGATATTTTTTTCGGAATATATATAGATATATATATATATATATACACACACACTTGTAAAGATAACTTTGTTATAAATGGTTAAACTCTTTTGATTGTTGAACTCTAAGACTTATTTTTCCATATGCAATGGTTTATTTACACACCAATTGTGGTCAAACATCGACGATCTTGGTTGATAAGCTCAAAATGTTATATGGGTTTTGGGTTAACTACCCATTTCTCTTAATTGTTATGTATTCATGATTGCTTTATTTTATGTTAACTTGGAACCTTGAACTTGTAAGATTATTTGAATAACTAGTTCTCTAATTTATGTCTTAGATAAGATAAGTTGATTATTAATGCACATATGTTACTTCTATATTTTAATATTTTCATAGTAAATATTACTGGTCCCACTAATGTAGACAGAGCTTGACCCCATCAGGCTCTGTCCATACCCCATCAGGCTCTGTCAATACCCCTTCTGCTATTTAGGTATGTGTAATTAGGAAGAAGGATTGCTTCCAAAATGGACCTCTAGCTCTAGAACATGAACTAACCTACTTTCAACTTACTATAATTGCATTGAAAATTATCACAGAAAACACTTATAGTCTACTTGTCATTCAATTCAATATTCAATATAAATTAGTTTGCATGTACATTTTTCCCACTATTTTCTTTTCACTGTTCCCCTTTGTAAACCTAGGATTTCTCTGATCCTGGTTCTTTACCTTTGCACATACTTAATCGTAACAACTACTCATGGATACATAATCAAGGTTCTTTTCTCTCATTCTAGTTACAAATATTAACAATATTCACCATCATTACCAATCCTTATCATACATTTCTTTTAAAACACAAAAATATTACATTCCTTTTAACACAAAAATATTTCACTTTTTCAAGAACATATTCTATTGAATTTGTAATCTATTATTTCATTTCTTAACACAAAGGAAATATATTAAAAGAATTCTCAAAACATCTTTTCAACATAACAATCTATATTTATACTATTTCATTTTAT
>APFE031596385.1:42194-61534 GCA_000404065.3 Pinus taeda | reverse complement strand
ATGATAAATTTTTTATAAAATTTATTAGAGCTTGTTTAATATTTTTTTGTTTGTAAGCCTAGTGGATTTTTTTATTCTATTTTCAAAAATAGGTAGATATATAGATTTATCATTTACAACCTGATGAGTTTAACCTGCTCATTGGAAAACCAAGTTTATTGGTCATATGCATTATAAACAATCCAAAATATAAAGAGTTTGAGAATGTCCATTAAAACACTATGAGCCTGAATGTTTTTATATCTCCTATTGTCTATATCACTCTAAGTGAAAAAATATTTTGATTGATTGTTCATCTATATATCAAAAATTCATTGACATAACTAAGTAGAAAATCAAGCTATTCATTTGAGGACTCAATTGGTGTCATATTTTTTACACTGGATCTTGGCAGTTGAGATTGTGGAATACAGGGGATATGTCTTTCCGTGCGGGCTAACTAGACATTTTACTATTGTATCTCGCACTGGATAAGCTAAAATTCCTTATGAATATCCTAAATTTCAGTTGTTTTCTCCGCCTTTCTTGCAAGAGGTGGTGAAACTGCTTTAGCTAAGATAAATTTTGTTATCCAAAAGAAATGAAGCGTCTATTGGTATTGGGTGTTGTGACCTCTAGTATGACCATGTTCTCGAAGGAGAGTTTTACATTCCTCCAACTCTATTCCATTTTCCACCATTTGTTGGCCCGCTTCTTTTTCCCATCTATTTTGATTCTGTTCTGAGACATTTGATGACCTATGCCTTTGGGGAGTCTAGAGTTGGGCAGCTCTGCCCCATTCCCATCATTTTTACTATTGCCTTAACCCCCCTAGTTCTTCATAGTGAGAGGCTTGGTTTTCGAGCCATGCTCTGAAACCGGCTGTTGAGAAATACAAAAATACATCGACTATTTGGGATTATCGACTCCTTCCTTGGCCAACGTTTCTCTGTATAATACCCTCAAAATTGAGGGCATCTATGGAGTAGATGCCACCACATGGATGGGAGCGGGCCTATGAAATTTAGGGGCACAAATATAGTTGAGATAAAACCATTAGGGAAAATTCCATGATAACCAACTTCCTAGTTCCTTATGAAACAGTTAAAGTTTACATGCATATAATTGACATGCATACCAATGACAGGGTACCCATACACACCAGGATTCCAATTAAAAGTTTCAGAAAGGAAACATATAGAATACCCTTGAAAATCCCTCTTGACACATTCATACCAAGTAAGATGGGGACTACTCGAGGAGTTGGGATGATGCCCCCCAATCTTGCCTACCACCATGATAGACTCGATTGACAAGTAGTGCTTGAGGACAAAGTTGAACAAAATGCTAAAGTTAATGGATAAATATATTCTTGGAGAGAGTCAGTTCATTGTTATGCATGAGCCTTAGATTAGGATTTAGTTCCTACATTTTACGAGTTTGTTCTAATTCTCCTATTTTCTTGTAAACTATATATTATTGATTCTTAATGAGAAAGGTGTAGAGATTTGTGCCAAAGGCAATCTCCAGGTGACGCTCCTCACCTATGAGCTTCTCAGTTTAATGAATATATTTTTGTCTTCCATTTTTAAGATGGTATCAGAGCATCAGGGTTGAGTGGAGTCAAGGCCAGTGTGCTTTGGTGATTGAGTGAGTGCCTAGGTGGCAGAAGTGTGGCTTGTGGTGGCTGGAAAGAGGCAAGAGAGAGCCCCGGTGGAGAGTTTGTTTCCTTTAATTTGAATCTGAATCAGCATTATTTTTACCTCAAACCCCGCATTGGTCAAAGGTGGTCAAAGAAGTATGTTGTGCGAATATTAATCCTAAACACATGTGGCTCCCCCTCTCCTTACACGAATTCTGCTTAGTGCAACCGATAAGCATGGATATGGCTTTTAAAATCACGTTGTTGTTGTTGGAGTGGCCTTATTAAATCCTGTAGAGGCAAAAATAGGACGTTAGGGCTGCAGTGGGTTTCTTCTTCTAGTTGAGGGTCATTGTCATTCTCATTGATTTCTATGAGATGTATGACTTTGAAGGTGTGAATATAAAGATCCAATCCTTTAAAGGAGACCAAGAAGATAGATTTCTCTTTGATGGGTGTTTGCGTGTAGAGTTGCACATGTCTAGACTAAGATACGAGCGATTTTGTGGTAGCTAGAGGCTGATTTTGTCATGCAGTCGGAATTCGATCGGTGGCATGACGTGGCAGCTTGGAAGGTAAGCTGCCCTCGCGTAGGATCGAAGTGTGATCTATAAAATAGTGCATTTGCATGAATGAATGTCGATTGGTGAAGGTGCAAGCTGAGCTATGGATCCCATCTGCTTGAGGAGGAGCAAAGTTTGGATGTGATGATCGTGGATTGTAGCAGCACCACATGTGTCACGCCCCCAAGCCTACGATGGTCTTTCAACCATGCCGGCGAGGTGCGGCACCACCGAACACTTTCTTTTTAACAATACTTGTGCACATGGACTACGCCTAATTCACAACAGTGTACTTAGTTTGTGTTTCGCAACCAAGTATAATATGAAATAACAATGTTTTCCCGAACGGGCGGGCCAGCCCGTGCACACCTGCACGATCCACAACCCAAGTCTCGGCGCCCACAACCTTCGTTTACATCCACCCGTGGGCGGGCGGGTCGCCCACGCCATCGCCCATGTGCGTTCACTCGGCGGGCGGGTGGGTCGCCCACGCCCTCGCCCGTGTGCGTTCACCCGGCGGGCAGGCGGGCGGTTACCCACGCCCTTGCATCGTGCACTGCTACCCGGCGTGTTCACCATTCCACTGTGCTGCTACCCGTGCCTTGCCCGACCGGAGGGCGCATCACCATGCCTTGCTGCGGTGCGACTCCCCTCTTCGCATTTCACCTTGTGCGATGAAAGAATTCGTTGAGCGAACTTCAATGCCAATCCATCCAAACGCTCTCCAAGTTTATATCCATCTGTGGGCGCGTCTAACACTTGGCCGACCCACCAACTCCACCATTCACACCCACACGTCGACACCTTCAAGTCGTGTACGAAGCCCCCTCATCGTGTCGGCTTGCGCACCCTCGTTCGCGACTTGGCCTGCCTATAAACGGTGCAGTTTTCTCCACACTTAGTCATTTCGCGTAGGTGAGGCATGCGTGCGCCCATCGCTAAAACCACAGGCATTACATCATCCCCCACTGGAAATCATTGTCGCCCTCGACAATCCCGATCGCCTCAGTATCCTCCGTTCATACCTCGCAATCTTCCTCTTCCATCTCCAAAGTGAGTCCTCTGATTCCCAACTCTCCTCTTTCGGTGCTTCCTTCCATCTGAAAAGGTACTCCCGTTTCTGGTGGCAACGAATCCCTGTAGTCTTGAAGCTCAAAATCTTCTCCAACTCCAAGCCTGGTTTGTCCACTATCCCGACTGGTCCTCTCGGCGGTTCAGCTCTCTCTGGATGGTCTGAATCAAGTCTGCATCTCTTCAACTGACTAATGTGAAAAACTGGATGCTTCATGTGCATATGGTGCAGAAGCTCTGGCTTGTAAGCAACCTCCCCCACTCGCTTCTTCACCTGAAATGGTCCCTCATACTTCTGTGTCAGTTTGGCGGCCATCCCCTTGGCTGGCTGAAACTTCTCCTCGGTAATCTTGAGAAACACCATATCTCCCACACTGAAGTGTACATCCCGTCTTCCCCTATCAGCATACTTCTTCATCCTCCTTGCAGCATCGTGCAAGCGCAACCATGCCAACTTCAAGGTCTCCTCCCAAGCCTTCATGAACCTCTTTGCATGAGGACTCCTCAAAAAACCTGTTATCTCAACGTTGTGCGGTGCAACCGGCATCTGCCCATTCACCAACTCAAATGGACTGTACCCTGTCGTAGAACTCTTTTGAATATTGTAGCTAAACTGAGCAATATCCAAGAGTTCAGGCCAATTCTTCTGATCAGCCGTTACATAATGTCTCAAGTAGTCCTCTAGCATTGTGTTGATCCTCTCGGTCTGCCCATCTGTCTGTGGATGGTAGCTCGAAATCCTCAACGACTCTGTCCCAACTAACTTGAACAATGTGGTCCAAAATGTCCCTGTAAAACACGGATCTCTATCTGACACAATACTCAACGGCACCCCCCAATACTTCACTATGTTCTTAAAGAACAACTCCGCAGTCCTCTCGGCCCCACAAGGTATCTTTGTCGGAACAAAGACATCATACTTGGAAAAACGATCAACCACGACCATAATCCCATTATACCCCTGCACCTGTGGTAACTGAGTGATGAAGTCCATCGAGACACTCATCCATGGCCTCTGTGGAATCAGTAAAGGCTGCAACAGTCCTCCTTGCCTCTGAGTATCCGATTTGTCCTGCTGACAAATGATGCACGTATGTACATACTCCTCCACATCCTCCCTCATCTTCTCCCAAAAGAACCCCTTCTCCAACAATACCAAAGAACGACGCTGCCCTGGGTGGCCAGCCCATGGAGAATCGTAGCACTCCTTCAAAAGGTGCTTCCTGAGACCAGATGCCTTTGGAACATAGAGTCGATTTCCAAAGAACAAGTAACTGTCCCGTAGAAAGAACTTTCGTGTCTTCCCTTCCTTTATCTGCTTCACTATATTCTGCGCCAAAGTATCGATTTCAACACTTTCCTTCAGTTTGTTTTGCATCTCTTCTGACATCTGAATCCGACTTCTACTCCTTGTTACCCGGTCTTCACCCTCCAATGCTGCAAGTTGTCCCTTCCTACTAAGGGCATCTGCTAGCGCATTGTGTCTACCCGATCTATACTCAATAGACATGTCAAACTCTGCCAAGAAATCCTGCCAACGAGCTTGCTTCGTAGAAAGCTTCGGTTGTGATGCAAAATAACTTGCTGCAACATTGTTAGTCTTGACAACAAACGGCTTCCCAATCAGGTAATGCCTCCACACATGAAGACAATGGATGATCGCAGTCATCTCCTTCTCATGAACCGGATACCTACGTTCTCTATCCTGCAACTTTCGACTCTCATACGCCACCGTATGCCCATCCTGCATAAGAACCCCTCCTATGGAAAAATCTGAAGCATCAGCGTTTACCTCAAACGGTCTCCTGAAGTCAGGCAACTTCAGTATCGGTGTTGTAACCATCCTTCTCTTCAAGTCATCAAATGCCTTTTGACATTTATCCGTCCAACACCACCTCTTGTCTTTCTTCAATAATTTTGTCAGTGTCGATGTCACCTTGGAGTAACCTTCTACAAACTTCCGTTGGTAGTTGGTCATGCCCAAGAACACCCTCATCTCATGGACATTCTTCTGTTCAACCCAGTCCTCAATCGCCTTCACTCTGCTCAGCTCCAACCGTATGTACCCCTGACCAACAATATGCCCAAGGAACAGAATCTCAGTCTGAGCGAACACACACTTAGACTTCTTCAAGAACAACTGATTCTCCCTCAGTGCCTTAAACACCATCGCCAAGTGCTTCTTATGATCCTCCATGTTGTCACTGTACACCACTATATCGTCTAAGTACACTACTACGAACGAATCCAAGTATGGTCGTAGAACATCATTCACCAAAGTGAAAAATGTTGCAGGAGCGTTGCACAACCCGAATGGCATAACAAGGAACTCAAAGCTACCATACCTTGTTACAATCGCGGTCTTCTTCTCGTCTCCTTCAGCAATCTGCACCTGATAGTACCCATGCCTCAAGTCCAGCTTGGAAAACACTCGGGCTTTCGCAAGCTTGTCAAAGCAATCAACAGCCAATGGCAAAGGATGTCTGATTCTCACCGTCTGCTTTTTCAATGCACAGTAGTCACAGCACATCCGTAGCTCATTGGAATCCTTCTTTCGCTGGAATAATACCGGAGCTCCATAAGGGGACCTTGAAGGTCTAATGAAACCTACATTAGCTAACTCCTTTAGCTGCCATTTCAATTCCTCCAACTCAGGCCCTGATAAACGATAAGGTGCTCTTCCTGGGGGTTGCTTCCCTGGTTCAATCTCAATGCTATGGTCCACTGCACGCCTTGGTGGAAGCTTCTTCGGTAGCTCATCAGGCATCAAATCCACATACTCAGCTAGCACATCAAAAATCTCAGCTGGAACAGGTGTCCCCACTCCATCACCTTCGACTCCCTTGAACATCACCGCATATGTCTCCATATCTGACTCCTTCATAGCCTTCTCCAAACTCAGTGCATAAACATGCTGCACCTTGACTTCCCTCCTTTGCCTATGAGTGGGAAAAGTTCAAGTTCGTGTCTGTCCAACCAGCACCACCTCATCACAGAAGGGGACAACAATAGCCCTGTTGCCCTTCAAGAAATCCTGTCCAAGTATCACATCAAAGTCGTTCATCTCCATCACCGTGAATTCCAACTGACCCGTCCAGTCTTTTATCTGTACCGACACTTCATGTGCCAAACCTGTCACCTTAGCCTTAGAGTTCACTGCCTTGACCTCCATGTTCGATGGGAGGATCATCAGTCTGACCTCTCTTGCCAACCGTGTCATCATAAAGTTATGAGTGGCCCCTGTGTCCACAAGAGCTTGAATGGTCTTTCCATGGACCATCAAATCCACAAAACCCAGACTGTTCATCCATGATTTCTCCATAACCTGTCCTTGCATACATATTCATTCTCTTCGCTTATCATCAAGCTTCTTCAACCCTGAATCAACTCTGATACGACCGTGCGGAGGTGCTGATGAGATGGGCAACCGAGTTTGCCGAAGTTGTATATTTGGCTAAGTGTAAATTTTGGGTTTCCCAAGATTTAACTTGTGCATTGTAAAAAGGAAAGATTGTATAATATATTGTTGGGTAGACTCATATTACAGGGAGTTGCCCCTCCCTTTATACTATTGCATTTCTCTTATGTAATGTTGTGGATAATGAATGTGTATGGGTGTTCATTGGTATAATGGATAACATAATAACACTTGGTTGAGAATCACAAACTAAGTAGGAGAAAGTGAAATAGGCGTAGTCCATGTGCACGAGTATTGTTAAAAAGAAAGTGTTCGGTGGTGCCGCACCTCGCCGGCACGGTTGAAATACCACTGTAGGCTTGGGGGCATGACAACATGGGTTGTGTTGGTGAATGCATACGAATCTAAGGTTGGAGTGGTTTGTGTGCAAGCGATAATTCTCTTTTTTGCTACGTCAAGGTCGTGAGGTTGGCGCAGAAGTTCAAGCTTCTGTCGATCGATGCAATGGAGGTCGAGGTTGGACTGTCGAGAAAATCATAGCAGTCATAGAAACTGGTCATCGTAGCCATGGATGTTGGTGGTCGTAGAGTAGCATATGTGGGTGTTAATCATGTGGAGGAACTGCGGAGGTGCAAATCGTTGCAAGTGAGGGGAGTGTAAATTTAGATTCGTGAATGCAGGTCAATCTTGGAGGATAAGTTGTATATCTGTGACTAAGATCCACTCGGATCTGTCAGCAGAGGAAATCTGTGAGCACTGTCATTTGAATTGGAAGAATTAGAGGTATGGTTTGAATTATTATTTGCAAAACAGCTACTTAAAGGCCATAGATAAGATAACAATTTTTCTCGTCGATACGTGAAGAGTCTTTTATTTTATTTTTTAAATATTTGTTTAAGATTTTTTTTCAATTATTGCACCCATCGTGGGGCCTCTATTGAGAGTTTTTTTTTTTAGATTGATATCTGGAGATAGATCTATTTTTTCAATTGTTGGAGGTCAAAATTTTTTGAGGAAGACCCGTTAACACAAACTATCAAATGGCAGAGGCATATCTGAACGAGAGCAATAAGCTCGACTGATCCAGTTATTCTAATTGGAAATTTAAGCTGTAGACCCTGCTTGAGGGGAAAAACGCATGGGAAATTGCAAGCCGTGATGAGTTGAAGCCAACTATAGCTATAGGAGGAACAATAACAATCTAGGACTAGGAAAAACGAGAGAATAAAGCAAAATTGTTGTTAAAATTTTTAGTAAAAGATTGTATTATTCCTCACATCTGAGAATGTAAATCAACAAACGACATCTGGACAACTCTCAAGGACATGTACGAGATCAAAAGCACAATTTGTCTACTATTTCTAAAGAGCAAGATTCTCTCCATTAAAATGGAGGAGAATGAATTAGTGGCCACGTTCATCTCTTGAATCAATGAGCTCAAAGATAAGCTAGAAGATAGTGTCAAACACTGATCTCGTCATGATTACCATGAATGGTGTGACTGATGACTATCATATGTTTATCATGGCTTGAATGCAAGAGAGAAAGCCCCCAAATTTGAAGAATTGATAGGGATCTTGATGCAAGAAGAGGAAAGGCGGATGACTCTGAAACTCGAGAGTTCAGATATTTCTCTAATGGCCAAGAAGAAGCCCTTCAGAGGGATGGAAAGTACAGGATAGAAAGGTGGAGGTACAGCACAAAGAAAACCACCTCAAGGTATGTATTCAAACATAAGTGATCGAGGACCCAAACGTTTTTATTTTGGTAGAGTTGGTCACATTGCAAAAAATTTCCATAAGGTGAAGCTTGATGAAGGTCGACATAGACAAAAAAAGCATGCAAGGCATTTTGCTGATAAAGATCAAAATCAGAATCTCAGATTTTTTTGTATTTGATTATGTGTTCTCTGCTGAGGATGATGAAGTAGAAACTTGGTTTGTCCTCTCAAGAGCTTCCACTCACATGACAGGTAACAAACATTGGTTTGATAATTTTAAAGAAACCAACAGTGGTGAAAATATCTACCTAGGTGATGATAGAGGGTATGAAATCAAAGGGTACGGTAATTTTCCTGTCATTTTTTCTTGATTGAAATATTAGACATATTCAAAATGTAATGTATGTACCTGAAATAAAAATGAATCGGATCTCTGTTTCTATGATAACATATCAGAATCTTAAGGTAGAGTTTTTTAAGCCTTATCGTGTTATTAAAGATTTTTTGGATCGTATGAAGCCAATTGCATCAAGTATTTTAGTGGGAGGATTGTATACATTGAATATAAGAAGTGCACTACGTGAAACATTAACTTCATTAGTTATGACTAGAAAAGACTTATGGCATCAAAGATTCAGTCATATCAATTTCAACGACCTGCTGCTACTTTAGAAACGAGGTATGATCAACAGTCTTCCTGTATTAAAGAATGTTCATGTTGATTGTGAAGTGTGTGCTCTTGGGAAGATGCACATAGATGATTTTCCTGTAAATGTAGATAGAAAGAAGAGAGATATACTAGAGCTTGTGCACACTGATTTATGTGGGTCGATGCAAACGAGGTCATTAGGAGGTGCCTATTATTTATTATTATTTATTGATTATTGCACGTAATTTACTTGGGTATATTTTCTCAGAATGCATAGTCATACTTTTGAATATTTTAAGGAGTTCAGAAGCATGATTGAAAAACAGAGAGGGAAATTCATCAAAACTGTCTACTCAGATCAAGGAAAATAATGAAAGAAGGGTGGTTTCATCAAATATTACAAGGACCATGGGATATTTCATAAATTCATAATACCTTGCACTTCTCAACAGAACGAGGTTTCATAGAGGAAGAACATAACCCTTGTGGAGTGTGCACGAAGCATGTTAAAATGTAAGAACCTGTCTAATGGCTTTTGGGAAGAAGCAATAAATACTGTGGTGTATTTGAAGAATATGATTCTAACAAAAATCGTTGATTTTAAAAATCCATTCAAAGATTTATTAGGTTTTAATCATGCAGTTAATCATTTAAGAGTTTTTGGCTCCAAAGCTTTTGCTCATGTTCCAAAAGAGGATAGGAAGAAACTGGATTCAAAGACCATTAAATGCATTTTTGTTGGGTACTGTAGAGAGTTTAAAGCTTATAAATTGTTTAATCCCTCTACTGATAAAGTGTTTGTAAGTAGAGATGTAGTATTCCACGAGAAGGTTGATGATGGAAACCATGATAGAAGCAATGAAGAATAGCACATGCCTTTGCTGGTGGAAGATGGAAGTGATGAAAGGGACAACCATGAGTAGCAACAATAATAGTAGAAAAAAGGAAGATGTGAATGGTACATGTGTAGGTAGAAGGCCAAGTCCACCAAGGGATGATCAAAATAGATTTGAAGCCAGTCCACCACTTAGGAGATCAGGTAGGCAAATTCAGTTTCCAGTAAGATATAGGGATCATTCTCTTATAAATAGTATGTTAAATTTGTTTGAACCCTCTAATTATAAATAAGCAAGTCAATATAGTGAATGGAAGGCATCCATCGAAGAGGAATACAAGTCAATACTTGAAAACAAAGCCTGGGATCTAGTTGAACTTCTTGAAAGCAAACAACCCATAGGTTGCAAATGGTTATACAAGCCTAAATCTAAAGCAAATGGGAGCATAGACAAATATAAAGCTAGGTTGGTTGCAAAGGGGTACTCACGGAAAGAAGGCATAGACTATGAGGAAACCTTTGCCCATATGGCTAAATTAATCACAATTAGATGTTAATTTCTTTAGCTACCAAACAACATTGGATGATACACCAACTAGATGTGAAATCTGCATTTTTAAATGGGGAATTAAAATAAGAAATGTATTTAATGCAACTTGAAGGGTTTGTTAAACATGGGGAGGAACATTTAGTTTGTGGATTGAAGAAAGCATTTTATGGACTAAACCAGGCTCGTAGGTCATGATATGATAAAATTGATTCCTTTTTCCCACAACATAGTTATAAGAGAAGCAAGAATGACCTTCATATGTATATTGTGTTTGATGAAAAGGCGAAAATTGTTTTGATTTCTTTATGTATATGATCTTATCATCACAGGAAATGTTGACGAACTCATTAAAGAAATGAAAGAGTAGATGTCATAGGTTTTTGTGATGAAATAACTTGGAGATTTACACTATCGTTTGGGTATTCAAGGGATTTTGGCAAGACTTTTCTGTCTCAAGGAAAATATGTGAGGAGCTTATTGAAAAAGTTCAGGATAGATTAGTGAAAATCTACCTCAATGCCTTTACAACAAAATACTAAAATTCAGAATAATGATGCTTCTAAGGAGATTGATGCAACATTGTATAGACAACTGGTTGGGAGTCTAGTTTACTTGACTAGAACTAGGCCGATTTAGCTTTTGTATTTAGTGTATTGATCCAATTCCTGTCAAAGCCTCTTGAGAATCATTGGGTTGCAATGAAATGAGTCTTAAGGTATCTTCAAGGAACCTTAGACTTTGGTATTAAATATACTGATTCGTTTGATGTAAGATTGACAAGTTTCTTAGACTCGGATTGGGCCGGAAATCTAGATCACTGACGATCCATAACAAGTTATGCGTTCAACATTGGGTCCCGGGTCATTACATGGAGAAGAAAGAAGAAAAACACTATATTCTTGTCTTCAACAGAAGTAGAGTATCAAGCAATGTGTGCAACAATGTGTGAGGCAGTTTGATTGAGGAGACTTCTCCAAGATGCTAGAGAAGAACAAAAAGATGAAACAATTATCATTTGTGACAACGAGAGCTCAATCAAACTTGCAAATAATCTAGTTTTTCATAAAAACAAAGCATATTGATACACAATTTTTCTTTGTTAGGGAGAAGGTTCAGTCAAAGAAAATCCATATTGAATATTGTAATATTCGTGACAATGTTGCAGATATTTTTACCAAGCCTCTTGGAAGAATTAAATTTGAGTTATTTAGGGAGATGTTAGGAGTACTAGTGAACCCTTTCTCCTTTAATGGGGAGTGTTAAATTTAATGGAGAAATGTATTCTTGGATAGAGTCAGTTCATTAGTTATGTGGGAGCCTTAGATTAGGATTTAGTTCCTACATTTTAGGAGTTTGTTCTAACTCTCCTATTTTCTTGTAAACTATACATTCTTGATGCTTAATGAGAAAGGTGTTGGAATATCTAATTCCTACTTGTCTCTAGTTGTGATTCTTTCTATGTAAGGAGTCAGTTCCTATTCTATAGGTGTTGGTTATTTCTAATTGTTCCTAGTTTGGTGTGTGGTTGAGAGATTTCCTCAACCAATAGATTGTGTGTCCAAAATAGTCTCCCTATCTTGAGACAACACTTTGTATATATGTAATCTTATTTTAATGAATAGAACACAGATAATGTGCATAGTGAAATTTTAAGTTGGTATCAAAGCCCTAAGAGCCTTGCCCCTCGTGGGCTTGGCCTCTCCTGGGCTGAGGAAAATAAAGAGTTTGATGAGTATTATTTGTTTTTTTTCCTTCATTTGTTTGTCCATCATCCTCCTCCTTTTTTTGAGGTCACTGCAACAGTGCTACATCTCATCCAAACGCATCAGCCTACTTGATTATAGAGTGGTGAGCCATTATGGCTGAGAATGATCGAGCTTTGGTTACACAACAGAAGAGTGGTCAGTGAGTGGATGCGAGGAGGTGAGAACCAATCTATGGTGAGAAGAGGAAGTGTGATCCATGCAATGCTATTGATCGATTTGCTTTTTGTATTATGTTGCAGGCCCTGTGTATCCTAGAGAGTCATATTATTTGTATTCAGAAGATTTATTTCATTCAATCTGTTGGAAGCATTGTTCAATACCATATCTATGTGTTCAATCACTCTTTGAAAGTATGTTTGTGGAGCATCGTGGGCTAGGCAATTGTTGTGGTAGTCGCTACATTTGTCTGAGCACCTTCGCTGCAGATTGGGGTCGTTGATCGTAGATCGAGCACGATGCAGTGGTTGCAACAGTGCATTGGGTAATATTTCCCTGGCAATCAATGTTTCAGATCTAATATTTCCCTGGAAACCATTGTTTCAGATCCGATTTGAATGGATCGTTGATCAGCTGTGGATTTGTCAAAGTGAAAAATTCGTTGAATTCAATGGAAGCCATGGAAAATTTTGTTCAACTTTTGGAATCTATGTAGCAAGACGTTGCCCTGCTGGCGAACAAAGAAGTAGAGAATTCATCGACGAGGAATTCTACTTTCCTCAACGTTGTTCCCCTCGGTAATGTTGGTGCTAGAAAATCAGCTGTATTAAACAATCTGATTGGTCATCCTGTGCTGCCTATAGGAGAAAATGGAGAACTCGTGCACCAATCTTAATTGATTTGCAACGAGATAGTTCGGTCAAGATATGGAGTGGGGATGAATTGGAAGAAGACAAATTCATTCGTGTCTTTGATGTCGACACCAACACCTTTGCTTCTAAGCTCGAGTCGGCCCCTTCAGAAACCTAGAGCAGGCAGTTCCATCCCAAGGGGCGATATGTTGGCTGTAGCTGGAGAAGGTAGCAAACAACGATCGAAATCGAGTTCCGGGAATCCGGATTGAGCTTGAATGCGAGGGACAAAGTCCTTAGAGCTGGAATGGTGTTCAATGTTGCACTTGGGCTTCAGAATTTATCAAACTACAGAGATAAAGAAATTTGATGCTTTGTTGATCTGAAGTTTATTTTCTTAATGTCTTGGAATGATGGATAAAATTAGTGTGCCCTTATTGAGCTTAGCTAACTCAATTTAGGTAAAGTTATTTTGTTAGAATTCGGGACTCTAACAAATGACGACAAGTTAAGTATGGAGTTCCAAGATTTACTTGACAAAGAAAAAGATGCCTGAGATGTGAAACATGTAGCAACAATGATTAAACGATGATGGACAAAGAGGTGAAAGTGTGAGTTTGTTTGAGTTTGTAGAATAGACTCATGATTGTGATAAAGTGTGAGTCACACATTGTAATCATAGCAAATCTACATTTCATATTTTTGTTTTTTGGACAATTGTGGTCCCTAAAAATGTTTTATGTACCTAGTATCTTCTTAAGCTCAGAGTATATTAAAAGGGCATATCACTGTAAGACTTGGAGAGGCATGCATACCCCTTTGTTATGTTTTCCCTAGTGACATCAAGTTGTGGAATCAACCATTGGGTAGGTACGAGGGTGGCAGGTGTACTCGTATCTAATCTTGATATGTAATCGGAGAATTGAGTCTTCGATTAATGGGGGAATTGAGAGATGTAACATATCTCATAGTGTAATGGACCAAGTCTAAGAAAGTTCATTAAGAGGTGGATGAACAATGTATGTGAAGGACCTCCTAGTAGATTGGCGGTTGCAGCGGTTGGGAACCCATGCATTCCAGTAGATGGTTGTTCCTTTATATGGACACCTACAATTGAATGAACAAGGTACAAGGTGTGATTACTAGATTGGACCAGATGTAGACTTTGCAAATTGATATGAGACAAGTACTCATTAAGGAGGAGTGTTGGAATATCTAATTCCTACTTGTCTCTAGTAGTGATTCTTTCTATGTAAGGAGTCAATTCTTATTCTATAGGTGTTAGCTATATCTACTTGTTCCTAGTTTGGTGTGTGGTTGAGAGATTTCCTCAACCAACAGATTGTGTGTCCAAAATAGTCTCCCTATCTTGAGACAACACTCTATATATATGTAATCTCATTTTAATGAATAGAACACAAATAATGTGCATATTTAAATTTCAATTAAAGGTGTAAAGCGTTATGCAAGAGGAAGTCTCGAGGTGAAGCTCCTCACTTGTGAGCTGTTGAGTTTGACGAATATGAGAAGAAAATAACTAACCCTATATACTTCAAACATATACATGTGTTGGGTTGTGTTATATTCTTTCCACATACTTAACAGGGGGTTTGAGGGGTACCCGTAACCCCACTTTATGGGGTCCGAGGTAGCGCCCCGGAAAATTTTGGTTTTGGACCCTATGTTAGGTTGGGCAGACCCACCTATGGTTTTGTGCATGATTTTCGCACATGTTTTTTGGACGCGATGGTTTTCGGTCCATGGTTTTGGACGCGATGGTTTTCGGTCCATGGTATTGGATGCTTCGGTATGTATAAATATGTATTGTAACATTGAAAAGAACATAATGAAAAAAATCAAGCTAGTAGTCCCGGTTTTGGGATCCAGTGGGAAATCTTTGTGTATATGTGTTTTATGTGTTATGCTCTCGCATTTTTATTTTCCCTATGATTTAGAATTTGTATAAAGGTAATTTCTGTACGGGGTTAAAACCTACAACATGAAAACTCTCAACAAAAGACTCAAGGCCGATAAAACCCACAACAAACCAGACAAAACTACATAGATTATAGTGAAATTATGATATGAGGACTTCATTGTGTTAACATGCACATTGAATGTGCTACTGTGGAAATGGTTTGAACCCAAGGCCGTCTGAAGTGTCACATTCCCATCCCTATATCCCTAGCCAGAACAACGTGAATTTCTAGAGCTCCTTCTACTAAAACTTACCTCACTCCTTGTGAGAAATCTAATTAACCAAGGTACATGACTATCCAAATGCCAACGCTAAGTGGTAATTTCTCCCTCATTGCCTTGCACACGGGAGATATATTGTGTGAGAAAAACTCTTTCTACCAACCTTGTCTCACCCCATCAAGGCGTTTAAAATTAATGTTTTAAACCATAAAGATATTTTAAAAATTTAATAATTAAAACTTAAAAAAAGTTTCATTATTTTTAATTAATTTTAATACATTTTTAATTTTATTACATATTTAATTAAACGTTTAATATATAATCCATGGAAATAATACTCGAAGATTTAGCGGGTCTTAAAGATTGAATTTATTATTTTATATTAGTTTCTATTATATGAGTTGCATTCGATTTCTCCTCTCAATTCTTTAATGTGTGAGCTTGTGGTTTTAATTTAAATCATAAATTATGAATAATGTATATCCATCATCGTGAATATGAGCTTGTGGTTTTAATTAATTTAAATTATGAATATGTTATCTCCAACATGTGAATGTGATGAAAGATTGTAATTTAATTTAAATTATGAATATAGTATCTCCACAGTGTGATGAAAGATGGTATGGATTATTATTTTTTTAAAATAATTTAAAAATTTTAAATAAATAATTTTTTATTTTATTTTCTTTAAACTATTTTGATTTAAATTTAAATGGATGTAATTATTTTTATAATATATGTTAAATTACTGATGAAAATAGTATTTTATTAAGATAAAATATTTCTATTAATTTTTTTTATTATTATTCTAAATAATTAAAAAAATTTAATTAATAATTAATATATATGTGTAAGAGATGTTGTAATGTAGTGTCTGGTTTAACATTTTACCCAGAATAAACTTACATAAAAATAAAAAATATAATGTTTAACATTTTGATTTATTAAAAATATAAATAAAAAAATTTGAAGATCGATAATTTTTATATCTACAAAGATGATTGATTGTGAGATATTAAAATCTTTTAGATGAAATTTCCATTTCCAGAAATTTCTTTCTCACTGAAATATCTTATACCACTTAGTTATTATTGAAATTCAACGATTTTAATCCACACCTTAGCCTTAATACTTCAGTTCGACAGTACAAACATAACAAAACAACATTTATATATCATATAAAGTACCAGTTCGTTCTTTGCCAACAGATTTAATAGGTCCATAATCCATACTGTAAACTCAGGGCCTATCTGAAACAAATTTCACCAATTCATCTACGTTGATGTGCATCGTACATTTATATATCATATAAAGTACCAGTTCGTTCTTTGCCAACAGGTTTAATAGGTCCATAATCCATACTGTAAACTCAGGGCCTATCTGAAACAAATTTCACCAATTCATCTACGTTGATGTGCATCGTTTAAAAAAAGAAACATGCTTAAAATTAGTGGGTTGTTCATAATACCTGTGAATATAAAATCTGGAAAAAATAATTAATTAATTTTATTTTTTCATATTTTTATAATTTACATAAAGAATATAAATTTAAATGTTTCAATTAAAGTAGTATAGGTTTATTTTACCATCTCTACGGTAATAATTGAGGGTGATCTATTTACAATCTCTACGGTAATAATTTAGGGTGATGTATTCAGAATCTCTGCAGTAATAATTTATGATCTCTCTATGGTAATAATTTAGGGTGATGTATTTATGATCTCTCTGCGATAATAATTTAGGGTGATGTATTTACCATCTCTCTCAGGTAGTAATTAGGGTGATGTATTTACCATCTCTCTCAGGTAGTAATTAGGGTGATGTATTTACCATCTCTATGGTAATAATTTACGATCTGTGTGGTCATAATTTATGATCTCTCTACGGTAATAATTCACGATCTCTCTGCGGTAATAGAAAAACAATATGGGGCACGTGCGTCTATGCTCTGGCTTGCTGATATCAAATACACGCATTACTTATATTTTTCTAATACATATCTGCTCATATATTTTCAAGTATGAATAATTCACGACCATTACCAAAGGTAGACCTAGCACAGTCACTCTACAGAGCCTCTATGAGTATATAGAGTTTTCAAGTATGAATAATTCACTACAATTACCAAAGATTACAAAAGGTAGACTTAGCGCAATTACTTTACAGATCCTCTATGAGTATATAGAGTCTTTAGAGAAACGTAGAGAAAAAAGAGAAGTCAAGCTACAAATAGTGTTAGTAGCCATGCTAGAAAATAAATTCACCTCTTGAAAACAAGATCCAAAAACAAATAGAAAATAAAATAGAACTATTGGAGAATAAGATGGAGGCAATGGAGACTAGGTTGTGGGTTATAGAAAAACAAAACCAATACATGAACCAAACATCCTAGCAAGTAGATGTTGATACTTTAAGGAGTTTTAAAATGAAGGACATGATTAAAGAGCTAGAAGAAAAATTTAATAGCCACCTCACTCCAAATAGTCTGGCAGGTAAATTAGATATCAAACCAATTAAAAATGAAATGAAAAAATTGATAGAATTAGACCATGAGCGTAACAAAATGGCCTTGAACCTTATAATCTTCGGTTTGAAAGAGGAGGTAGACGAGAATACTTTAGCCATAGCCCAGACATAATTACATAACAGATTACAAATTCAAACAACTTATCTCACAGAAGCAACAACGTTGGGGAAATTAACTGAGAATAAAGGAAGGTTGATCCGAATAAAGGTGAGCTCTACTGACCATAAGTATGACATATTTAGTAAAACATCAAGTCTAAAAGGAACAAGAATATTTATAAATAAAGATCTCATTCAAGAATATCAAGCAAAATTGAGAAAGGAGGTTGAAAAGGTAAAGGAAGCTAGGAAGGAAGGAAAATGGGCAATAATCAGAAATAGAAAAGCTGTTATTTGAGATAGAAACCAGAAAGATAATAATAAATAGCAATTCAACATGCTCCAGATTCTTTCTTGGAACTGTCAGTGCTTTGCATAGAACAAAGGCCCTGTTAGGTCCCTATAATACTAGTGATTACCCCATTACTATTGTAGTTATATCCCCTATTAATATTGTTGTGCCCCTATTGTCCCCATATTATTATTACTGTGCCCCATAGAATCCCTCTATTGTTAATTTTTGTGCCTTTATATTATTATTGTTGGGTTGGTTGGGTTATATTGTGACTCCTTAGACTCCTATATATAGAAAGGAGGCTTTTTCATTTGAATCATCAAAAGAATCATTCATTTTGTGTAATGTAAAGGAGGGTTCCCCCTGGAAGAGGCTGAATTCTAAGCGTTGATTATCTTTCGATATTATGGAGCTAGTTCCATAACATTTGTATCAAAGCTTTGGATTTAGGGTTTTGGCTTGCTCTAAATAGGCATCCGTGCATTTGTGCTATAACTTTTTCTGCCAATTTCAGAAGAAAAAAAACCCATTTGAGACGAAATCGCACTTAACCTTGTATCCAAATTTCATAACTTTTCGCACTATATTTGCGGAGATATGATATGAGGAATTAGGTATTTTTGTAGACTCTTGAATTACATTCCAAACAAGTGACCTGGGGAAAATCGTCATAACTTTCTCTCTGAGCATCGGATTGAAGTTTCGTAAGAAGGTATAGAAAGAGGACGGACTATAGTTTCTTTTATATATTTTTCAGAGCCAAAGGTCGAAATAAGGACATGAGGCATGTCGTACAAGTTCGCGCTACGGAACTAGTATATAATCATGTCACTATGAGAGATTTGGCATAACGTTTCCTTGGAGAATCCAATTTGGATCAGACAAGTGGCATTGGAAAGAGGACACAGAGGGAAACTATAGGTCACAATTTCAGAACTGGATGATCCGAAATTACAAAGATACATCAGAGGCAATATCGAACTCCTACAAAGTGAAAAAATGTGTGTAGATTTTTTTTAGAATTTTTGCTTAAGCTTGGTTTGAAAAATTACTTTGAAAGAATCCAAAGGGCATAATAGAGCATTAATATCGGTAACTGAAGCCCTGAGGAAAGAAAATGCAAACACCTAGTAAGAAATCTGAAAGCTCTAGCATGACTCATGAAGAAGAGGAAGAAATGCTACATGATATATCAAAATTACAAGACCAAGTGCAACAAATGTCACTCTCACAAAAGTTA
>APFE031596385.1:0-32509 GCA_000404065.3 Pinus taeda | reverse complement strand
ATAGAAAATTGATATGTACTCAAAAAAATACTATTAACAACAAAAATATTCAATATGGTCATAAATAAAATATTTCACTATACAAATAAAATATGGATAATATGATTCATATATAAAATATTTGTCAACTATTCATATATGCATTTATTATATAAAGTAACTAAAAACGGTTCCAAATAGTCTCACTATTTTATGTTTTGGCTTATTTTCAGCTTATCTTTTAGTCATTTTTTTCTAAAATATAGCACAGGTTTATTGGAATTGCAAACTTTAACTTGTGTAGTCACACAATCCAGGTTCCCAAGAGGATTTCTAAAACATTCTATTTTTTAAAGATTAAAAAATGTAATTTAACCACTGAAAAATTACATAAGAAATCTATTTCTTAGGTGCAAACATTTTCCAAGTTATGTATTCTAAAAGTAATTTGTACACCAAGAAATTTGATTTCTGAACACTAAGTACCTCAATAATTAAAATAAATTTACCTTAATATATAATTAAAAAAATTATAAATTTATAATTATTCCCATTGCCACCTTGCATTACTCTCCTCCTTCAGATTTAATGTTAGAGGATTGAATAAAAAACAACCTTCAGATTTATTAGTTAATAATAATTAATTAAAAAATTATAATTTTAACTTATGAAAAAGATGTTGACAGTTTTCTTCCTTCCATATGTTCATATCGAGAAAGAGACAACAGAAATACAAGGGAATTGGAGCAACAACCGCAATAATATATAATGTATGTGGCTCGCAAGGAAACACCCGCACCAACTGGTTTTCAATCTGTTAAATGTTTAGTTCAGTATGTACCTAAGCCATCGGTGCTCTTAATGCCTCTTTCACACCACACACAACCAACAAGTTCCCCGAACCCTTTTGTTATCTGCCTTCTATTCTAATCTTTAAGTGCATTTTGGCTAGACCTTAGATTCTTTAGTTGAAAATAATTAATATTATTTTGTATTAATGGAAAAATGGTTACATAGTTGTAACGTATCTCCTTAGTTTAGGATTTGTTCCTAGAGTTTAGGAGTTTGGTTGCAACTTCCTGATTTATAAAATTGTATTTAATGATGTAATCTTTTATTTATGGGTAATAGAGTGTACAAGAGTGATCTCTATCTTTTGAGTGTAGTCTCTAGGTGCATGCCACACCTGTGAGCTACATCTCCTTCTTTTCAATTATGTTCACATTTTATCTTGGTATCAGAGCTCAGATTGGGTGAGCCTGATCTTTTATCACCTTTGTGGCTGAAGTCCTTTTGTGGCTAGCTTGCCTGTGTGGTAGAATTGCCTGTGTGGCTTGAGGTGCCTATGTGGCCGTGTGTACACAAGAGCTTTGTGCTTAATTGAGCAGGTGGACTGCAGAACACTTGGCTTGGACTCAGATGTTTTTTTTGAGTAGGAAGGGGTTGGCCGTGTTTTGCGCTGACAGTCACGCTAGGAACGCAATTGGCGCATCTGTTTGGTAATTAGTCGCGCCACCGTGCCAAAATACTGCATTGGCATGGAATTTAAGGGAAAAATCGCGCCAGTAATTTTGCCTCGCACCGATTTCATCTGGGCACGGGTTTTTCGCTCGTGAGTGCGCCAATTCACCTTCAAGGGGATCTGCAGGAAGCCTCATCTTCGTTTGACGATTTGCGAGGGGTGCAGATCGGAGAAGTTGCAGATCTATCCGGGAGAGGCAGATCGGATCAATTTTAATCAGATCAATTTTTTCGGCTGTATTGAAAACGCTGAATTTTCTCATCGGAGTGGGATTGTCAGATGTTGTAGATCAGTGGCAGAGAAGTGATAGATCGATTTGACAGGTATCGTTTTTTTACTATTGGGTAAATCCATTTTGTAGATCTGATCAGAATGAGTAATACAATGGAATTGTATCTTCATGAGTCTGGCAAACTCGATGGATCTAACTTCACGAATTGGAAGTTTAAGATCCAGACGTTGCTTGAGGGTGCGAATGTTTGGTCCATAGTTACAGGTGATGAGCTGAGGCCGAACATAGGGACACGGGAGCAAGAATGGGATAAACGAGAGAACAAGGTGAAATTTTTGCTGAAGATGTCCGTGAAGGACAGTATTATCCCGCACATCAGAGACTGTAAAACATCCGCGGAGATCTGGACAACCATCAAAAATCTATATCAGACCCAGAACACAAGTCGAATTATGGCGCTTAAAAGCAAGTTATTTTCAATGAGGATGGACGAAAGGGAGACTATTGCGCGAATTAAAGATGTGAAAGATGGATTGGGGGACATCGGAGAGGTGGTGTTTGACTCTGATCTTGTCTCAATCACACTGAGCGGGATGCGTGATGAATTTCAAATGTTTGTTACTGGATTAGCGGCAAGGGAGAAAGCGCCCACATTTGAAGATCTGACAAGGATCTTGCTGCAAGAGGAGGAGCTACAACAGAACCTGAACCCCCAGAATGATGATATCGCATTGATGGCAAAACGACGATCATTTAGAGGAAAGCAGCCACAGTAGCAATCACAACAGAAATGAGGAACATCACAAAAGAATTCTCATAAAGGTATGCTTGCAAATAATTCTGTAAAGAAATGTTATTATTTTGGAAAGAAGGGTCATATACAGAATGTATGCTTTAAGAAGCAGGCTGATGATGCAAAGAGGAAGCAGGCAAGTGCAAAGCACAGAGGATACTTTGTTGAAGAAGAAGATAAAGATTTCAGTCATGAATTTCGACTGTTCACAGTTGACTGTGCCCTTTCAGCATCTAATGAGGACGATATTTGGTATGTCGATTCCGGAGCATCCTCTCACATGACAGGTAAAAAGGAATTTTTTTATAGTCTTGAAGAAAGTACATACAGATCAAAAATTTATTTAGGAGATGATAGTGGATACGAGATTAAAGGTTATGGGGTGATTCCAGTCAAGTTACCAAATGGAAAAATTAGTCACCTTAAAAATGTTTTATATGTACCTGGAATTAAGAAAAATCTGATATCTGTATCCATGATGGTTGATCAAGATATGCAATTCGAGTTCTTCAAGACTCATTGTGTGATAAAGGATTGCAGGAATGAGATAGTTGCAACAGGCATGCGAGTTGGAAGCCTATACAGACTGAATGCAAAGAGTATACCAAAGCAAGCCATGGCTGCAGGAGTATCGACAACCGAACAACTCTGGCATTAGAGGTGCGGTCACTTGAATTTGCAGGACCTCATGTTATTGCAGAAGAAAGGTATGGTTGAGGGGCTCCCTATCTTTCGTAATATTCAGTTAAATTGTGATGGTTGTGCCTTAGGTAAAATGCATAGAGAACAGTTTCCTGTGCATGATAGGAGGAAGGAAACAAATATTTTAGAACTAGTGCACACTGATATATGCGGACCTATGCAGACAAGGTTGCTAGGAGGAGCATATTACTTTCTATTATTTACTGATGACTGCGCTAGATATTCATGGGTTTATTTTCTGAGTAAGAAAAGTCAGACTCTCCAGTGCTTTATAGAATTTATAACCTTGGTGGAAAAAAAGGTTTAGTAAGAGTATAAAAATTCTCCGATTTGATCAAGGGGGAGAATACAAGCTAGGGGAATTCATGAAATTCTGCAAATCCCACGGGATTGTTCAGAAGTATACAGTGCCACGCCCACCACAGCAGAATGGAGTTGCAGAGCGCAAAAACCGAACCTTAGTGGAGTGCACAAGGAGCATGTTACAAGGTAAGGGTCTGTCTAATAGTTTTTGGGCATAGGCTATTAATACTGATGTATATTTGAAGAACAGAAGTCGTACCAGGTATCTTGGGTTCAAAACTCCTTTTGAAGCTCTATATGGATTCAAACCACCAGTAAACCATCTAAGAGTATTTGGGTCAAAAGCATCTGCCCATATACCCAAAGCTGATAGGAAGAAATTAGACCCTAAAGCAGTTAGATGCATCTTTGTTGGTTATCGCACAGAATTTAAAGCATACAAATTATTCAATCCTGAGTCTCGTAAGACATTTGCGAGCAGGGATGTAGTGTTTCATGAGCAGGCACATGAAGGGAAAGATGACATTGGTGATGATTGGCACATTCCATTGTTGATGGATGAAAGCAGCGAGGATGAAAGAGAGCAGGAGCAGAAAGAAGAGCAAAAAGAAGAACAGGAAGAAGGTGATAATGCAAACCCATTTAAAGCTGAAGAAAACAAATTTGAGGTAAGTCCCCTATTAAGGAGATCAGGTAGGAAGACTCAAAAACCATTAAAATTGAGAGTGCTTTGATGTCAAATGTTTTGAACATTGTAGAGCCCACTAATTACAAAGAAGTTAGTCAATTTAAGGAGCGGAGGGCTGCAATGAATGAAGAGATAGAATCAATTCTTAGAAATGACACTTGGGATCTAGTTGAGCTACCTAAGAATAAAATACCCATAGGATGTAAATGGTTGTTTAAACCAAAAATGAATGTAGATGGAAGTATAGAGAAATTAAAGCTAGGCTCGTTGCAAAAGGATATTCACAGCAGGAAGGTATAGATTTTGATGATACTTTTGCACATGTAGAAAATTTAAATACAATCGGAATGCTTATTGCTTTAGCTACTAAATATGATTGGGACCTACACCAGCTTGATGTTAAATCTGCATTTTTAAATGGTGATTTAAAAGAGGAAATTTACTTAGTACAACCATAAGGGTTTGTAAAGCAGGGGCAGGAACATCTTGTTTGCAGATTGAAAAAGGCTTTATATGGTTTAAAGCAAGCACCCAGGTCTTGGTACGAAAAGTTTGATTCTTTCTTTTTAGAGTATGGCTTTCATAAAAGTTTAAATGATCCAAATTTGTATACCAGGTACAATAATCAGGGGCGGATTATTTTGATTTCTTTGTATGTAGATGACATGATTATAACAGGAGATGCAGATGATTTAATCAGAGGAATCAAAAGGCTTATGGCACAAGTTTTTGAGATGAAAGATCTCGGAAGCCTTCATTATTGTATGTGATTAAAAGTATGCAGAGATACTGGGAAAACTTTTCTTACCCAAGGGACGTATGCCAGAAATCTGTTGGAAAATTTTGGTATGGATCAGTGTAGATCAGTAGCGACACCTTTGCAATAGAATCTGAAGTTGTGCAGTGACGATGGCACTAAAGAGGTTGATGCTACAATGTACAGACAGCTGGTTGGCAGCTTGATATATCTCACAACAACCAAACCTGACTTGGCATACTCTGTTAGTGTGTTGAGCCAATTCATGTCAAAACCGCTTGAAAGTCACTGGGTAGTAGCAAAAAGTGTGTTGAGGTATCTTTGTGGTACTGTTAACTATCACATTTTATACACTGACGCATCTGATGTTACTCTAGCAGGTTTTTCAGATTCAGACTAGGCAGGTAACTTGGATGATCGAAGGTCCATCACAGGTTATGCATTCAGCATAGGATCTCGGGTCATAGCATGGAGCAGCAAGAAGCAGAGTACTGTAGCCTTGTCTTCGTTGAAGTTGAGTATCAAGCATTGTGTGCAGCAATGTGTGAAGCGATCTGGTTGAGAAGGCTTCTCAATGATGCAGGAAAAGAACAGAAGAATTCCACTTCCATCAAAAGCGACAACCAAAGTACCCTTAAATTGGCATACAATCTAGTGTTTCATAAAAACACCAAACATATAGACACTCAGTTCCATTTTATCAGAGAGAAACTACAGTCAAAAGAAATTATTGTTGAATATTGTAAAACTTGTGACAATATGGCTGATATTTTTACAAAGCCTCTTGCACGTGTGAAGTTTGAATTGTTTAGAGGGATGTTAGGAGTCCAGGACAACCCTTTCTCCATTAAGGGGGGGAGTTGAAAATAATTAATATTATTTTGTATTAATGGAGAAATGGTTACATAGTTGTAACGTATCTCCTTAGTTTAGGACTTGTTCCTAGAGTTTAGGAGTTTGGTTGCAACTTCTTGATTTTTAAAGTTGTATTTAATGATGTAAACTTTTATTTATGGGTAATAGAGTGTACGAGAGTGATCTCTCTATTTTGAGTGTAGTCTCCAGGTGCAGGCCACACCTGTGAGCTACATCTCCTTCTTTTCAATTCTGTTCACATTTTATCTTCTTTGATTGGCTTTATGTGCGTTGTTAGCTGTTTATTTGAGCTGTAGTTTGTTTGTTAGAATGCATATCACTTGCCCATGAAATTGGTTTATATAACTGTGTTGTAGGGTTATGTATCCACCATTTTTTATGATTTCAGCGTCAATGTGCTTGTTAATGGCTCAACTGTAAATTTGGGCCTCTGGGACAGGTAACACTCTTCAACCTACCTCCTTACATCATTGAAATTGAAGTATTGACGTATTGAAATTGAACCCACGTTAGAATAATAACGTTGTTGCGATGAAAAATATGTTTGTTCTTGGAGAAAACCCGTGTCTATTCGGTTATGCGGAATCTAACTTGTTCTAATTCATATTTTCAATTTCCATCCCTAACTCTCAAAAGTTTGGAACTTAACCCCATTCATATTTATAATTTCCACCTATAAATCTCAAAAATCAACCACAGTTCATATGTATAATTTCTAGCCATAAATCTCAGAAATCAGATTTAGCTGTCTATTATAGTCATTAAATTTAAAAAAAAAAAAAAAAAAAAAAATTTAAAAAAAAAAAAATTCTCAATAAAAATAAAATAAAAAATAAAAATTAACTCTGAGAATCCTCGCTATTTTGCAACTACTATGATAACCGTTGTATGCAAATTTAATCCCATTTTTTAATCTCCTCCTTGTCGGACAAAGAGAGAGTTAGTGTTATCTCTTAAAGGAAATTCATCTATACAACATCATTCATCTATAAGAACTATTCTTATAATAAAAAGTTGTTTTTTGGGAAATTTTATATTTGTCATCGTAGATGAACCACCCGCATACAACATCATTTATTCTTATAATAAACCCAACCCAAATGTTATATTTGTAAACTCATAAAGGTTTTTCTTTCCCTAAGAAATTCATTATGGTTATGTTATTATTTCCCTTTGTATCACTTATTTATGATTTCAAGCCCTTTTTTTATATGGGATAGCTCATCACTAATGGTCGAAGGAAGAGGTCTCTGATAGGCATTTTGTTTCATGTTTTCTTCTCATCATACTAGTAAAAATAATATGTCAGGTTGAATACATATTTAATTTTTTTATAGATTATAATTTTAAGTGATATTTTAATGTTTTACAACATTTTGATTTCACATTATTTAGATTTAAATATTTTATTAACTATTTTATATAATTTAATGAATATAGATTTAATAGTCCAAAGTAAATTTAAAATAAAGCATATTGAGATTAAATTTTTTTTTTTTTTCAAGTAATTAAGAATATTATAAACTTGAATGAAAATAATATTTTTTATTAAATTAAGATGGATTTAATAATTACAAATATAAAATTAAGATATAATATTTTAAACTGAAAAACAACTTCCAACGCTCTATATATATAGATATATATTATCAATTAAATTTTAACCCACAACATACATATATCTATTATTATTATATATATATATATATATATATATTTATATATAAACACTCCAATTCCCCCTCTCTATATATATATTAATTTTTTTTAATAGGTATCAATTAGTTTTAATTTAAGAACATGTATATCTTTTTTTTGTTAATTTTGGATTTAAGAATATTTAAATTGAAATATTTTATTAATATTTTTAGACTATTGGAATAGATTTAATAGTTAAAATAAGTGTTGAGATGTAAAATGAGAGAATGAAATATGTATACTTATCAGAGTTAAATAGTATAAAAGTTCGTCTTTTCCCTTTCATTTTAAACAATCTATACCTAAAATTTAATTTAATTATAAATTCAATAATTCAAAATTCTACTCACAAAATCAATTACTATTTTATAAACGATGCGAGGATCTTATATATAAATAGTGTGAGGATAAAAATAGTGGATCGCTGCAGTCTTATATATAAATAGTGCGAGGATCTTATATATAAACGGTGCGAGATCTTATATATAAACGGTACGCGGATCTTATATATAGACGGTGCGAGGTCTTATATACAAACAGTGCGAGGATCTCTGTAGTCTTCAATATATAAACATTGTGAGGATCAGGTTCGGCCACAGTGATAAGGGATCTCTCCAGTCTTCGATATATAAACAGTGCGCGATCTTCGGATCTCTGTAAGGGAATCGATCAGTTGTGATTCTCAGCGAGATCTAGGGATTGGAAGCACATTTGAAAGGCAGTAAGTTTGATACATTTTGTTATTTTGAAGGCCTGGTCTGCGGGCTGTAGTGGACACGTGCGATCTGCCATCGGGTTTGCTGATATCAGGTGCACACATTCCTTATTTTTTTCTAATAACCATTTGCTCATATATTTTCAAGTATGAATATTTCACCATAGCTACCAAAGGTTACCAAAGGCAGGCTTAGCACAGTTACTCTACAAGGCCTTTATGAGTATATAGAGTCTTTAGAGAAACACAGAGAAGAAAGAGAAGTAAAAATACAAACAGAGTTAGAAGCCATGTTGGAAAATAAATTTGCATCTCTTGAAGACACGATCCAAAAACAAGTAGAAAATAAAAAAGAACTATTGGAGAATAAAATGGAGGCAATGGAGACTAGGTTGTTGGTTATAGAAAAACAAAACCAAGATACTAACCAAACATCCCAACAAGGAGATGCTGATACTTTAGAGAGTATTAAAATGAAAGACATGATTAAAGAACTAGAAGAAAAAGTTAATAGCCACCTCACCCTAAATAATGTGGTAGATAAATTAGATATCAAACCAATTAAAGATGAAATGAAAAAATTAATAGAATTAGACCACGAGCGTAACAAAAGGGCCTTGAACCTTAAAATCTTTGGTTTAAAAGAGGAGGTAGATGAGGATACTTTAGCCATAGCCCAGACAGAATTAATAATAGATTACAAATTGAAACAACGTGTCTCATAGAAGCAACAAGGTTGGGGAAATTAACCAAGAATAAATGAAGATTGATCCGAATAAAGGTGAGCTCTACTGATCATAAGTACGACATACTTAGTAAAACCTCAGGTCTAAAAGGAACGAGAATATTTATAAATGAAGATCTCATTGTAGAAGATCAAACAAAATTAAGAAAGGAGGTTCAAAAGGTAAAAGAAGCTAGAAAGGAAGGAAAATGGGCAATAATCAGAAATAGAAAATCCTTTATTCAAGATAGGAACCAAAAAGATAGTAACAAATAGCAATTAAACATGCTCCGAAATCTCTCTTAGAACTGTCGAGGTTTTCCATGGAACAAAGGCCCCAAGCTAAGTTGGATCTCAAATGATGTTGATATTATTTTTCTTGTTGAAACTTGGGAGCACGAAGAATCTAAGGTCCCCAACATAGATGGCTTTATGCTATGGTCTACCTCGAACAAGCGATTATCTTGTAGAGGCATCGGGGGAATCGCTTGTTACATTAAGAAGAACATCTCCCCCCATGCTATGATTTATAAAAACAACTCTTACAACCAATATAGTTGGATGGAGATCAATAACATTAATAATAAAAAGACCAACACAGCAATATGTTATTCCCCCCGTCAATTCTAACTTCTATAAGAAGAAGAATCTAGATAAAAATAGTCCTTACAATCGTTTAGAGAATGATATTTCTAGCCTAAGGAATGAGGGTAATATCCTTTTAATAGGTGACTTTAATGCTCGAATTTCAAGAAACCAAGCCATTATTCTAAGTAATCATTCCAACCCTAACCCTCTTTGGTAGACAAAGACCCTACTCTGGCTAGTAGGTAAAAAAGGAGCTCTAAAGACCTCAGGGAGAATTTGTTTGGGTTGGAGATAGTCAAGCTCTGTAGTGCTTAGGATCTCATAATTTGCAACGGTTTAATGAAGTGGCCCAAATCTAGCTGGATGACCTGCATCCATGGGCTTGGTAGAAGCATGGTAGACTATGTTATTTCCGATCTCCCTTTATACAATGAAATAATAAATTTTGACATTTTAAACGACCACGAACCTGACTCTAATCATAGGCCTTTACTTATAATTCTCAATTTTGTCATGCATAGGGATCCCATAGAAAATAATCCTTATAGCCAAAAGAACTTAATATTTGATAGAAATAATAACAATCTCTTTCTAAATGAATTAAAAACTAATTTGCTTCCTTTATCTAGTATGGACAACATAGAAGACCTCTATCATAATTTTACTACAACCCTCTCATATTCTATTAACAAGTTCTCAATTGAATTTTCAAATCGTAAAAGAAATAGCAAAACCAACCCATGGTATGACAAAGATTGTAAAGGTGCGAAGAGAGAAATTAAGGAAGCTATTGATGAATCTATTAAAATGGGCAAGATAAAAATATAGAAATCCTTGACAAAAAAGAAAAAGAGGTAGTACATTTGTCAAAGACATGAGAATCTCTTACACCTCTCTAAGGTAGCTCCTAAGAAATTTTGGAGGTAGATTCTAACTAGGAAAACTAAAGATAATAATAAAATTGCTCTACATGATTGGAATTCCTATCTTAAAAAGCTTTATGAATCTCCAAATGTCATGGATAACTTTGAAACCCTGCTCACAACGAAAGAAGTTTTCTCTTTAGAAGACTTTGAGTTTGGGGTTAATCACCTAGCTAATGGGAAAGCTAAGGACATTGAAGGTTACCAGGTGGAAATCTTAAAGATTGGAGGTCATGTCCTCATCCCCCACATCCACAAGCTTTTCAGTCAAGCAGTCAAGCAAGGGTTCCCTCAACCATGGACTGAGAGCCTCATTATCCCTATTTTTAAAAGTGGGGATACAAATAACCCCTCTAATTATCATACAATTATGATCAACCCTCTCTTAGCCAAGTTATATGGTAGTATTTTGGAAAAGAAGTTGAGCATATGGCTTGAAAGTGAAGGTAAGCGGGCTAAAGGCCAAGCGGGTTTTAGAAGACATCACTCAACAACAAACCACCTCATTACGCTTAGGACCATTGTGGAGGAACGTTGTAATGATAAATCCAATCTCTTTTTTTGCTTTGTGCACTTTAGAAAGGCTTTCGATACAGTTCCTAGAAACAACCTTTGGAATAGATTAGAAGAGCTAAAGGTCCCTTTCGAGTTGAGAGCTGCCACTATAAGGTTATACGAGAATGTAATTGCCAAGCTAAAAAGCAATGAGGGGTGGTCGAAAGATATCAAGTGTAATATCGAAGTTAAACAAGGTTTCCCCCTCTCCCCTACCCTATTTGGCATTTACATCGACAAGCTTGAAGGTTATTTAGAGGAAGCAGGATGTGTTGGCACAAACTTAGCTGGGATAGTTGTTATCCTTCTTCTCTATGCTGACAATATTGTTCTTCTCGCAAGGTGCCCATCTGACCTTGATAAGCAACTTAGGCTTCTTAAGGATTTCTGCTCTACCATGGGTATGACTGTTAACACTGACAAAAAAAAAGTTATGATTATCAAATCCAAGAAGGACACTTATGCTAATTTTAAGTACAACAATAATAACTTGGAGGAAGTGTATACTTACAAGTACCTAGGAATTGATATTCATCACAAGCTCAATTGGAACCATAGCATCAAGAAAAGGATTAATGAGGGGTGGAAAGCTTATTTTGGTCTTGAAAATAATTGTAAAACGACAAACCTCGTAATGTGGGATAAAAAGAAGTTCCTCTTTGAAACTTTAGTCACTCCTATTATTCTATATGGATGTGAGGTTTGTGGTTGCAGCATCTCTAGAGAATCATGGAGAAAGATTGAGCAAATCTAGAAACGTTTTATAACATATAACCTGAAAATTAAAAGCAATACACTCTATCATATTCTCCTTATAGAATTAGGTCTTTCCCCTATCAAGAGCCTAGCTATGATTAGGCTTTTGTTGTACAAGCACAAACTCAATAACATAGGAGATCACAGACTTCCTAAGCTAGCTTTAAATTCCAACCAAAACCACCCAAGGCTCAAACGGGGGTGGTATAAAGACACGAGGGTCTCGATAAACTATTGGGAGATCAATGAGAATGATGCATTGCAAAACATTAATAGCATTAAAGATATTGTTACATCTAAGTTCAAAGAAAAATGTGGTGTGAGAAAGATTTACCGGCTAAAAGAAAATTAAGTTATTATAAGAAGGTCATCAACCCTACCCTAGAAGATCAAAAGTATCTCTCTGTTTTAACTAGCTCAAAGAAGAAAATTAATATAGCAAAGACTAGAGTAAACTCTCATGAGCTTCATAGTGAAATAGGTCGTTGGGCAGTTCCTAAAACACCATGGATGGAAAGGATTTGCCATCTCTGTGAGAACAGGAACATCAAGGATGAAAATCGATTCCTCTTAGAGTGCCCCGCGTACAACCACATTAGATCTCAGTTTCATAATATTTGTCGCAATACTGACCTTCCTAGCCTTTACGATGTCAAAATTATAGTGAGCTTGGGAGGCTTCTCTCCAAGCTTTTTGAGCATAGGAATAAAATTTTAAATCAAACTAAATAATTTGTTTTTTTATGTGCGATAGGCCAAAGTTTGGTCTCAATGTACGTTAACCATCATCATCATCACCATCATCATCATCATTAACTTTGTAACTTAAAAAAAAAATCTAAAAATTTGAATTTATAATGAAGTGAAAAGTAATCTCCACACCATACCACTTGTACATTTTCAATGTTATGTTTAGTTAATTATACTTTTCCCTTTGATAAAGACAATTTAATTTAATTATAAATTCAATAATTGAAAACTATACTCACAAAATACAATTACTATTTATTAACTTTTGTAACTTAGAAAAAAAAAAAAAAAAAAAAAAAAAAAAAAAAAAAAAAAAAAAAAAAAAAAAAAAAAAAATCTAAGAATTGGAATATATAATGAAGTGAAACATAATTCTCCACACCATCCCACTCACATTTTCAATGTTTAGTTAATTAAGTATTTTTTTAGAAAGACTTCATACATTTTCAATTTTTAGTTAATTATGTCTTTCCTTTGAGAAGGACTCCCCCACATGCCACCACCACTTTGCACCTTCAGATTTAATTTAATGTTAGATGATTGAACAAAAATCAACCATCAGATTAATAGTTAACAAAAAAATTAAAAGTTTAACTCGTAGGAAACTTATTTTAACCATTTTTCTTGTGTTTGTTCATATCAAGAGAGGGAGATATAAAAAATGCACTCTTATCTCTAAAATGATGCCTAGTTTTGTGTCTAAGAATCGGCACCATGAATGTCCAAAACAAGAGGTAGGGAAAATCTTAATCTCATGGAAACTGAAAGCATGACTTATGTTAGGTTTTATTTTTTGATTTTCTTATTTTTGTAGATTTTGATGTTAGGTTTTTATTTGTTGATTTTGTTGTTTTTGTAGAGTTCGATGTGCAAAGGAAGGGGGAACAAGGTTCTAATAAGTAATTTCCTTGGAGATGAAGTCGTTAAAGGTGTGAAGGTGAAGGTTTCCAAGATGGGATAGTTGTCAATGGGAAAAATTTTTAGGGTAGAACTAGCATGTCAATGCTAATTTTAGGGGCCAAACTCTGTCATTCGAGGTTACCACGAGTGGCAGTACCCTTTCTTTAGTCCTCTTGTAGCCTTGAAGAAGTTGGATGGCACCAATTAATTAACATAACAAAGCATGCACAACAGAAACACACTGAAACCCATGCTACACACATGTTTCTTATATTGAATAAGTGTATTTGGTATTGTCATTTTGACCAAAATCAGATTGTGTCTATGATTTGTCTAGCTGCCACAAATTTTTCCTTTTTTGTGGATATAAGGAACACCATCCTCAGCCTGGAAACTTTGATATAATCTTGTATCCCTTTCCTTAGTCCTCTTGTAGCCTTGGCCAAGCTGAGGAAGCTTTGATATAATCTTGTATACCCTTTCATTAGTTCTCTTGTAGCCTTGAACAAGCTTTGATATAATATTGTAGGATGTGTTGCATAATGAATTAGGCTTCAAACTGTCAAAATAAGAAACACAATGAGGTACTAACGATCATTACCCTTAAAAAGAAAATGTTTGGGAATGGAGCTCAAGTTGAAGACAATAAGGAATAACTTAAATGAAACGAATATGGGACAAGTTGAGAAATCTCATCACAGATATTAAAAAAATGATAAACAGAGGAAGCTATGTAACAAATTCTAGGAAAATGGATGAGAAAAATTCAATAAGAGATGTAAAAGGAAAGTTAACTATAGGAAGATAGAATGGATCAAAATATTAAAACAAAGGAGAAAGGCTTAGGTTAACAATTTTAAGAAGGTATCCATGCATTATTTTATCTTTTTGCACAACCTTATGGCCACATAATTTCAAAGTATGATCTCTCTCCTAAATTTACCTCCTCACCACTTTGTAGATTTGGCCAAAGCCTCTAGATTTGTACTTGCCACAAAATGGTGTCCAAAAACTGTCTCAAAAACCATTTTTTCTTTAATTCAACTAGTCTAATGTTTAATAAGCCATAAAGTTATGTTCAAACTCCGGGATTGCGAGCTCAAAACAGAAAAAATGTAGGATTCATAGTTCTACATTTAAATCAAGGATCTTTATTCTTAAATTGTTGTCATCTATATGTTGATAATTTGTGTTATTTATTGCAATGTTAGCACAAATGAGACTTTTTCTGTCAATGGTACTATCCTTGGCAATGTGACATTTCATTTCACTATGACACATACTACTTTAAATAGTTCCACACTCCACCTTTAGTCACGAGTTCACCAAATTATTTTTCATATTGTCACCCTTCCCATTCTGCTCTAGACTCTACTAATTGTGTAGGACAAAAGCATTATATTATTGATGTATCTCTGAAAATAACATGGAATGCTTTTGTTTTTATAACAAAGCAAGATGTAAACATAGAGGCTGGATATATCTTTAGAGAGGAATATGTTGTAGAAATGAAAGATTTCACTACCTGTCATTCTCTAGAATCTACTAATTGTGTAGGACAAAAGAATTATATTATTGATATATCTTTGAAAATAACATATATTGCTTCTTCTTTTTTTAACAAAGAAAGATGTAAACATAGAGGTTGAATATATCTTTCGAGAGGAATATCTTGTAGAAATGAAATATTTCATTACTTGTAGTTTTGGGAAGGGAAAGTCGAAAATGATTTTTTTTTAAAGAGTACACTTTCATTGTTGTAGGAAAAATAGTGGTATCATAGTCTACCACCATTCATTGATAGATCGTTTGTATATGTATTGTAATATCTGTACAATTATTATCACAGTCATTGATTGAATGTAGGATTGGTGAGAATATCATCTTAGTTGGTATTAGCAGAATCTTTTAAGCAAGTGTGTTTGTGTTTGTTATGCATTGATGTAGGAACATCTAGCTGACGAGGGTCATCATGATATAAGGTCATTTGGTCTCTGAGAGGACTGAGGAGAAATTTGCAAGTGAACACTGTAGTCGTTTCTTTTATTGTTATTTTAATTTCATAGAGAACTAGTATTTAGGAAGGTAGAAGTTGAATTAGACAAATTGTTATAGTTAATTACTTTTTTTTTATGTTAACTTATATAGATTATAGGGTATGGAAATGAATAGTTTTAGAACTGAAAATAAACTATAAAAATGTAACTAACAACAGTTAAGAGAAACTATTTCCAAGAAATTAATGAAAAGGAGATAGAATGCATTGTAACGGGTTCGACCTTTTAGTGAGAGAAATATAATAAAAACATCTTGGAGCACACAAGTTATATTTTTTGACATCCCACAATTGTCTATCTACCGTTTGTTGAATTGCTTGATACAGTGAAAGCACATTCTCTGGTATCTATTCTACAACACACACACACACACACACACACACACACACACACACATATATATATATAGATATAGATATATACTTGTATTGATTAAACAAGTCAGGAAATCAACAAAATATTGCAAGTATAGCCACGAAGGAAACTATAGAGACGAGGCCGCATAATTCCATAATTATTAATCAAAAGAACGAAAGGAGTTCCTATAAGATATACAAATTCCGAAAAGCAAAGACAGAGACCAATAATACATGGATTTTTTGAAGAAGAAACCCTCTCTTTTTATTCACGAAAGTAACCGCAAATCTTTGTTCAATATACATACAGTCTATGCGAAATAACGATGTACAAATCAAATGAGTTTGTAATATTGAACGGGTTTAGAAACCCTAACTGAAAACAAGCCTACACCAACTATCCAGAACAGAAATAATGCAAGTATAACAGACTCAGCTACATCCTATCGGACAGTCAAAAGTCTCCGCAATAGATTACCCTAAACTAAGCCATCAACATAGATAAAACAAGTTAACAAGATTGAAAAGGAGTGACCCTACCCGGGTCTAGCCAGCATGGCATAAAGCTGAAGCCAAGACCTCTAGGACGAACCCACCTATAATGAAAAATGCCAAAAAGTATGAAAATTCCGTGACAGAGATAGAAGAAACGAGGAACAAAAAAAATACAGAGACATAGAGTTCGGACTTACCAGTGCAGAGATAGAGCACCTAGGTTGCAGCCACCAAGGGTCCCTTTGCTCACGAAGGAGCACGTGAGTTAGACAAATGCATAAGAAGGAGAGAAGAATGATGGCATAGAATGGGACCTTACCTTGCTGTTGAAGAAGAAACCGAAGGCGAAGACCCTGAGACCACAACCTGTCAATGAAAAAGAGCAAAATGACCAGAGAATTCTGAAAACGGTTGAACCAAAGAAACCAAGAAAGGGACGGTCGTATAGTCCAATAAAACAACCAACTATAGCCACATACTCAGAGAAACCCACAGTCTTTTCAAGTAGGCGAATTTCCTGAACACAACAGAGTATATTAAGCACTAAGGCGGAAGAACAATAAGAATTCAGTACCCAGAAAGCATATGTTACCAGACAGTGAAGTCGAACAGGTTCCTAAGTCAAAGACCGAACCAAAACACAAGAAACAACATAAACTTACAGTGAAACCGAACCAGAAGGACTACACAATGAAACGCTCGACCTCTAACAAAATGACGAACAAATGACCGGGAGATAGGGTTTGTGGGTCACTTACAAAAGTGGGAGTGAGATTTTCGAGGAGTGGACACATGTCCAAGAACTAGCGTGCTGGTACAAGTCATAAATACTGGGAACCAAATATCTAATAAATCATTGTAATCAACCGCCAAACAAATCAATCACACATTTAATTAAACTATTAATCATTTCAGTTAATTTATATCCCTTCATTAAGGTTGGGGAGTGTAATGAGGGGCTGGACCCATCAAGTGGTATCAGAGCAAGAAATTAAAAGTGCCACGATAGGCATGGAAGTTGGAAGATAAGAACCTGGGAGAGGTGTGTGTAGAGTAGCAGATGAAGGATTGAGAGAATAAATAAGGATCCTTACTACTCGTTTGGAGGCAGCGGAAGAAGGGAGGAGAAGGGATCCAGAGATAGGAGATGCCAGTGAGGAAGATGCCATAGTTACAATAGATGGATTGGATGAGGAAGGACTGGAAATGAGGTTAGGTTGGTACTATTGGCCAGCAACAAGCCCAAATCAGAGATCCCAAATTACGATGACAGCATGTCCATAGAAGTTCTGTTGGAATAGATTAGCAAGTTGGACAAGTATTTTGAAAGTGAAGAGGTCAACGAGGACCGAAGAGTCAAGTTCGCTGCAACAAAGTTGAAAGGACACGCAGCCCTGTGGTGGGACAGTCCAAGCAGAAAGAGAAGGGATGAACAAGTTACTAATAAAGAAGTGGCCAAGGATGGTGGCCAAGCTGAAAGGCAGATTTCTGCCTAAGGATTACCACATTGCACTGTATCGACAAGTGCAGAATTTGAGACAAAAAGGGATGACAGTGAGAGAGTATATGGAAGAATTCTACCAGGTAAACTTAAGAGTTGGTTACACCGAGGACACCCTGGAGAAGACAACAAGATACCTAAATGGTTTGAAACTGGAAATACTGGATGAAATCAGCATTCTTTCCCCGAGAAATATAGAAGAAGCCTACCAGAGTGTTGTGAAGGTTGAGGAAAAGATCATTATCAAACAAAACGCTAGGAGAGGAGGGGGAACTAGCAGAGGATGAGGACAATCCTATGACAGAGGACGAACTGCCAGTAATAGCGAAGAGGGCAGCAGCTCTAAGGCTTCGGGAACAACAGAAAAAGGAGACAACACTAGAGGTGGTAGGCCATATCAGCGAGGAAGAGGGAATGGCCGAGGTAGAGGAGCTAATTATCATTGTTACAGGTGCCACAAGTCGGGGTACAAATATTTTGAATGCCCTAAACCGGAACAAGTTGGCTAGAGAGGAACGTTTGTTGCACAACTTGAGGAAGAAGAGGCACCACCCCAAGAAGCAGAAAATGTATCGAAAACAGGGGAAGCCTTAGTTTTTAACAAAGTGTTGCCAAAACCGGCCAAAGAAACAGCTGAACAGACCCAAAGAAAAGCATTATTCCAGACAGTTTTCAAATCACACGGGAAATGCTGCAAGTTGATCATTGACAGTGGGAGTACAGATAATTTGGTTACCACCGAGATGGTAGAGAAGTTGGGTTTAAAGTGGCTAAAGTACCCCACCCCTTACAAGGTTTCATGGCTGCAGAAAGGCCACCAGCTATTGGTTGAAAAATAGTGTGAAGTTGAGTTCCACATTGGCAGGTACAAAGACAAAGTTATTTGTGATGTTATGCCAATGGACGTGTGTCACATACTGCTAGGAAGACCATGGTAGTATGATCGAAAGGTAGTACATGATGGGAAGACGAAATGCTACAAGTTTGTTAAAGATGGGACCAAGAACACACTTGTGCCCATCAAGGAGGAGGAGACAATAGAAACAAGCATGACAAAAGCATTACTAATGGGTGGAAAATAGTTTTTGAAACAGATCGAAGAAAGTGAAGTGAACTATGATGTTGTGAGGAGGACAAAGACGATGTTGTTGCACACAGAGATGTCTGGTTTTCCTGCAAAAATTCAGGAAATGCTGCAGGAGTTCAGTGATATTGTAGTTGACGATTTGCCAGACAAGTTGCCTCCCAAAAGAAGCATCAGTCATCATATCGACTTTATACCTGAAGCAAGCCTACCAAATAAGGCAGCATATCGGATGAGCCCCAAAGATAATGAGGAGATCAGAAAAAGGTGCAGGAGATGCTAGATAAAGGGTTGATAAGGGAATGTTTGAGCCTTTGTGCAGTACCAACAGTTCTTTCTCCCAAGAAAGGAGGACAGTGGCGGATGTGGACAGATTCAAGGGCCATCAATAAAATCAGCATTAGGTATAGATTTCCACTACCATGGATGGACGATATGATGGACTGCCTGAGTGGGGCAACATACTTCACGAAGATTGATCTAAAGAGTGGCTATCATCAGATCTGGATCAGGGAAGGAGACGAGTGGAAGACAACCTTCAAGACTAATGAAGGGTTGTACGAGTGGGTGGTCATGCCATTCGGTTTGTGTAATGCCCCTAGTACTTTTATGCGACTAATGAAAAAAATGTTGAAAGAGTTCATTGGCAAGTTTGTGATAGTGTACCTTGATGACATATTAATTTTCAGCAAGACTAAGGAGGAACACCTTCGACATGTTCGAAGTGTGCTGGAGAAATTGCAGCAGAATAAGTTGCTGATAAATTTGAAAAAATGTACTTTCCTAGAAAGAGAAATAGTTTATCTGGGCTTTGTAATTGCAGAAAATGAGTTGAAGATGGACCCAGAAAAAGATTGCAACAATCATTAACTATCCATCCTCGAAAAGCCTATTTGAGGTACGTAGTTTTCATGGGCTAGCAAGTTTTTATTGCAAATTTATAAAAAATTTCAGTGAAATCTGCGCGCCTATGTTGAACACTATTAAAAAGGCAAGTTAGCATTTTTGTTGGACCGAGGTAGCAGAGAAAAGCTTTCAGCTCCTAAAGAATAAAATTACGGAAAGGCCAATTTTAAGGTTACCAGATTTTAATAAGCTTTTCCAGGTTCGCTGCGATGCAAGTGATACAACTATTGGCACTGTACTCAGCCAAGAGGACAAACCTGTTGCATTTTTCACCGAGAAGTTGAACGAAAGCAGGTAGAAGTATTCATCTTATGAAAAGGAATTCTATGTTGTCGTCCAAGCACTGAAGCATTGGAGACACTATCTGCTGGGGAGTGAATTTGTGTTATTTTCTGATAATTCTGCATTGCAATATGTGATGCAACAGCATAAACTGAACCACAAGCATGCCAAGTGGGTCGAATATTTGCAGAGTTTCACCTTTGTATTGAAACACATCAGCGGGCAGGCCAACAAGGCGGCAAATGCATTGAGGAAAAGAGCCTTGATCTTACAGGAAAGTACGATACATGTGTTGGGCTTCGAGCATTTGAAAGACTTGTATCAGACCGACATGGATTTCAAAGAGGCTTATGAAGCCTATCAGAATCCCTTGCTCAAGAACAATAGTCCATGGTTGGACTACATTTTGCAAGAGAAGTTATTGTTTAAAGGGGGACAATTATGTATTCCTGTTTGCTCGATGAGGGAAAATATTATTCGGGAGAAGCATAGTGGAGGTCTAGCCGAACATTTCGGTATAGACAAAACTTTAGATTAGCTCGGACACTTCTATTACCGACCAAGAATGCGAAGGGATGTGTAGCGATATGTGAGTAGGCGTAAAGTTTTCCAATTGGCGAAAGGACATAGTCAAAACACCAAACTTTACAAACCACTACCTGTTCCAAGTAGACCATGGGACTCAGTCAACATTGACTTTGTCTTGGGACTGCCTAGAACACAGCGAAGTTACAACTCGGTGATGGTGGTGGTAGACAGGTTTTCGAAAATGGCACATTTCATCCCTTGTCGAAAAACTAGTGATGCCACTCATGTAGCTCACCTGTTTTTCACTGAGATTGTTAGATTACACGGCCTACAAAGATCTATTATTTTTTACAGAGACATGAAATTCACGAGACACTTTTGGCGCACCCTGTGGAAGAAGTTAGATACCCAATTGAACTTCAGCTCTGCATATCATCCGCAGACTGACGGGAAAATGGAAGTGGTGAACGGGAGTTTGGGGAACTTGCTACGGAGCATGACTGGAGAGAATTCACGGTTATGGGACCATGTGCTTGCTCAAGCAGAATTTGCTTATAATGATTCATCGAACTGCAGCACCAGACACAATCCATTTCAGATCCTGTACGACATGCATCTTCATGGAGTACATGAGTTGCGGGATCTAGGAAAACTGGAGAAAAGAAGTGCTGATGGGGAAGATTTCGCCAATGAATGATCTACACGAGAAAGTGAAATCAAAGTTGCAGGACAAAATTTAGAAATACAAATAGCAAGCAGATTTAAAGCGACGAGAAGTACAATTCAATGTAGGGGATGAAGTCCTTGCACACTTACGCAAAGAATGGTTTCCTAAGGGCACATATAACAAGCTGAAATTTAAGAAGATTGGTCCCTGTAAAATTCTGCGTAAATTCTCAGCCAACGCTTATGAAATACAGCTACCACCAGATATAGGCGTATCACCTATTTTCAACATGGCAAACCTATTCCCATATACTGCCAACCCTGAAGATGACAGTGTGGTACGACCAGAATAGGACACCCAAGTTGAAGGCGGTTCTTGGATGAGGCAAATGCCTTCGGCTCAACCCCATAAGATCGAGAATATTCTCAACACACAGGTGGCCAAGAGGACTCGCAAGAAGGAGTATCTGTGGTAACTTGTCAAGTGGAAGAACCATCCTATCGAGGACAGTTCGTGGCTCGATGCGGTGCAGATAAAGAAGGCAGGTTATTCTGTGGAGGAGCTCATGGAACGGAGCCATGACTTTTTCTTACCCTGGGAGCCTGATGCAGGAGCATCTAGCTGACAAGGGTCATCATGACGGAAGGTCATTTGGTCTCTGAGAGGATTGAGGAGAAATTTGCAAGTGAACACTGTAGTCGATTCTTTTATTGTTATTTTAATTTCATAGAGAACCAGTATTTGGGAAGGTAGAATTTGAATTAGACAAACTGTTATAGTTAATTATTTTTGTTTTTTTATGTTAACTTATACATATCATAGAGTACGGAAATGAACAATTTTAAAATTGAAAAAAAACTATAAAAATGTAGCTAACAGCAGTTAAGAGAAACTGTTTCCAGGAAATTAATGAAAAGGAGACAGAATGCATTGTAACATGTTTGACCTTTTAGGGAGAGAAATATAATAAAAACATCTCAGAGCACACAAGTTATATTTTTTGACATCTCACAGTTGTCTATCTACCGTTTGTTGAATTGCTTGATACAGTGAAAGCACATTCTCTAGTATCTATTCTACAAAGCTTTATATTATATATAATAATATAATAGTTCTATTTGTGTTGATTAAACAGGTCGACAAATCAATAAAATCTTGCAAGTATAGCCACAAAGGAAACTACAGAGACGAGGCTCCATGGTTCTAGAATTATTAATCAAAAGAATGAAAGGAGTTCCTGGAAGATATACAAATTCCGAATAGCAAAGGTAGAGACCAATAATACAGGTATTTTCTGAAGAAGAAACCCTCTCTTTTTATTCACAAAAGTAACCGCAAATCTCTGTTCAATATACATACTAGCTATGTGAAATAACGTTGCACAAATCAAATGAGTTTGTAATAGTGGACGGGTTTAGAAACCATAATTGAAAACAAGCCTAAACCAACTATCCAGAACATAAAAAATGCAAGTCTAACAGACTCAGCTACATCCTATCGGACAGTCAAAAGTCTCCACAATAGATTACCCTAACCTAAGCCAGCGACAAAGATAAAACAAGTGAACAAGATTGACAAGGAGCGACCCTACGCGGGTCTAGCCAGCACGCCATAAAGCCGAAGCCAAGACCTCCAGGACGAACCCATCTGCAACCAAAAATGCCAACAACAAAGTATGAGCATTCCGTGACAAAGATAGAAGAAACGAGGAACAAAAAAAAATACATGGACATAGGGTTCGGACTTACCAGTGTAAAGACAGAGCACCTAGGTTGCAGTCACCGAGGGTCCCTCTGCTCACGAAGGAGCAAGTGAGTTAGACAAATGTGTAAGAAGGAGAGAAGAATGATGGCATAGAATGGGACCTTACCTTGCCGTTGAAGAAGAAACTGAAGCCGAAGACCTTGAGACCACAACCTGTCAATGAGACAGAGCAAAATGACTAGAAAATTCTGAGAATGGTTGAACCAAAGAAACCAAGAAAGGGACAGTCGCATAGTCCAGTAAAACAACCAATTGTAGCCACATACTCAGAGAAACACACAATCTTTTCAAGTAAGCGAATTTCCTAAACACAACAGAGTATATTAAGCATCGAGGCGGAAGAACAATAGAAATTTAGTACCGAGCAAGCATATCTTACCAGACAGTGAAGCCGAACTGGTTCCTAGGTCGAAGACCGAACCAGAACACAGGGAGCAGTATAAACTTACAGTGAAACCGCACTAGAAGGACTACACAGTGAAACCATCGACCTCTAACAGAATGACGAACAAGTGACCGGGAGATAGGGTTTGTGGGTCACTTACCAAAGCGGGAGTGATATTTTCGAGGAGTGGACACATGTCCAAGAACTAGCGGTGCTGGTACAAGTCATAAATACCGAGAGCCAAATATCTAATAAATCATTTTAATCAACCGCCGAACAAATCAATCACACTTTTAATCAAACTATTAATCATTTCAGTTAATTTATATCCCTTCATTAAGGTTGACGAGTGTAACGAGGGGCTGGACCCATCATGCATCCCTTTCATGTTGGTGACCGATGCAATTTTAATGGTGTTCAAATAAGGGAAGAAGGTTGAGATTAACCAACATTGTCACTATTTACCTTTACACAATCATTTCTTCTTTATGGTCATGCTGCAGAGGAATTGATTTTCCCCAATTTTGTTTCAACTATGAGTAGAAGAAATGAACATTCTCACAATAGTTTTATCCAAACTCAGTACTAGAAAAGGACAAACCAAACAAACATGTGACAACAATCAATAAATCATTTCCAATATATTATTCATATAAGTTAAGCTACAATGACCACTAAAAACTTCTTTCTTCTATACTATTCTCTTTTATATTATTGCTTTACGATATTTCCTTTGCAACATCTCATATAATGACTAGTTATAATTAAATAAAAACTTATTTAATTTCAAGTAAAAAAAAAAAAAAAATTATTAAAATTACTTAAAAAAAAAAGTGAAAAGTGACTAAGAAACCCAATTTATTGGAAAATGAGTAGAGTTGACAAAACCTGTAATTTCTCTATACATAAGAGATGCTCTACTTCATTATCAGTGTAGCGTCGTTTAGAAAATGAAGTAATAATATACCATCGACCAACTAAATCTAAATTTTCATCGTTTTTCTGAGATGAAGTTACGTAATCAATTTTGTCACGACAATTATGTTGAGAGATAAGGTACATAAACAGAATTGCGGCTTCCGGTCCCACCATATGCATAGAAAAATATACACATTGCAGTCGGAAGAAGTTCCGTGCACTTCTAAGGTTTATAAATGAAAAGATTTTAAAGGTTAAATTGATACCTTAATTAAATATATAGTAGTATAAAAAAAAAATATTTATCAATCAATGCTTTATAATTTGTACTAAGATGGATGGATTGTTAATTTGTGTAAGTTGATGGATTATTATTAAAAATTGTGGACTTATGAAGTAAATAATGTTATAAAATTGGATTTATATTAGATATAAGATTTATTAGCAATGTTCATAATATAACATTTATTAGTAATGTTAATTTAAAATTATAGATGTGAAACATAAATATAGAAAAAATATAAAAGGATTATTTTTGTATGTGTTTATATTCTTGTATGTGTTTATATGTTTATTTTAGTTTCTAGTGTGTAATATTGTATTAGATACAATTGTTTTTATGGATGTGATCTTTTATATACCCTAGGATATTTAGGAAGCTTTATAGTCATAAGTAACACCATATTTAAATTACTTTAAAACCATTTGTCTATATGGGTCAATGAATATAACATTTAAGGAGATCATTCTTAGGTAACTAGAAATTGGGTAGTATGGCTTAGAGTAGAGTTCATTCTCTTGAGATAGCTTCATGAAAGACTAACTAATGCTATTGAAAACTCAATGATATATTAGATAAGTGTGACACACCCTTACCCATAAGACAATACAAAACAAAAGCTTATCATGTCTGGACATAATAATCCAAATGAAATTCTTGCAAAGACTTCTAGAAGCTCATTTAAGGCACAAGAGAAAAATGATGAATTGGAATCATGCATGTCCAAGTTGGAAGAGAATGAAAGCATGGATATTACCATAGAAAACGAAGTTGAACTAATATGTATGGTAATTGGAATTCAATTTATGAATTGTAAATATTCTAACCAATAGAGTATTAATGAACTTAAGAAAAATGTCGTTTATGTCCAAACGTAGATAACAAGTAAAGAAGATCCCAAAGATATGTTATACAAGAAGATTAAAAAGTGCACAAAGGAGGAATTTGTGAGGGAATTATCAATCCTCCTTTTTCTGAATTATCCTCCTCAAGGATATGATAAGGAGAATATGAGGATCAAGTTCTAGTAACATATGTATAAATCACTAATGCATCTAGCAAATAAAATAATTGAATCCAACACACTTGATTATTCATCACACCAAGATCCATAAAATCATAGTTTCAAATGGGACCAAGGAACCATTTCGTTGTTAAGATTAAATGAAGAAGTTTGATAGTAATGATTGCTTAAATGGATATTCGAGATGGAGCAAGTTTTTGATCTACAACAACTACTAACCATACAAAAGGTACATATTGCATCTTCATATTTAGAAGCTATTTAATTTGTGTGTTATTGATGAGTTTATGAAGATAAAAATGACTTTATTGTCCAATAGCCCATTTTTATGGAAGAGTTGATAGCATAATATAGAGATAGTATGAGAAACACATTCTTTAGCATATTGAAAAACCATGGGAAAAGAAGTCTAGCTATAAAGCACATTAAATGGTTTCAAAAGTTGATTCCTAAAGTCAAGGACCTTCTAGAGAAGACATTGTTGTATCACATTATGGGTAGTTTAAGGGAGAGCCTTAGTATCAGTGCTTCTGTTTGAACCTTATCATTGAATAAGGACTTTTAGTGTGGTAAAGAGATATCAAAGTAAAAAAATGGCTTACAAAAGGCTTGTCACTAACAGTGACGTGGAGCACAATGTTCCATAACAACAATTAAGTGTTGAAACGTTTCATGGCTATATGATGCTTCCTATATAATATTAGATGGAATATCCATCCAATGTTGAATAATATTTGGCTTTGATAGTAATTTTCCAATTTATTTTAATAAAATTATTATGCCAATTTTTTTAAATGTAATTATAATTACTAGTATTAGATATCCCCTTTCTTTTGCTATAATTTAACATGATTTAAATTTATTAAACAAAATTATAATATTAACACATTATAAACTTTAACTTTATCAATATAGTTTCAAAAATTTAATAATATAAAAACCATAATTTTTAATAGATAAAATATAATTATAATAAATAGAGAATAATGAATTAATTCAATTTTAAAAATAAATTAAAATTAAAATTATAAAAATTGTTAAAAAATCATGATTACATTTAAAATATATATACTTATTTTTCTTGAATTTTAAATTCAAGAATATATCTACGCTAACACTCTATAAAATATATAGAAAAACCATATAACAAAACTAAAGTTATCAAATTTCTATTTGAACTCGACTTAATACAGTTTGAATATTTAAAATCCGTTATTAAAAAACCATTTGTCATACGATTCCGTTGACATGGGATTTTAGATGTGTATTATAAATAAAATGGAAAATGTTTACACGCACCCAAAAAACAATTAAAGAACTTTCAAATTAAATATGTGTGAATTGTTTCCCGTATCGAATTCCAATGGACGGATTAATCCGTTGCCTGGATTAACCTCGTGGCAAATAATCTGACTTATGAATAACCCCCAAAAGACTTCAAAAATCTGTCAGTAATCCCGGTCAATTTTCAAAAACTTCTTCAAGAGTTCAATCGATATTGAATTATCAAACGGCTTATGACAATGGTTCAACTTAGAACCTTTGAATATTATCACTGGATTTGAACCTTCAATATATAATGGTACAATGTAGCTCCTTTGTCAGAATTCTCCATAATTGACTATGGAAACAGTCGCTTTTCGAGTAGCCAAATAAGTTTAGCCTGATCTAATGACTAAAGATTCCCTCACAACTGCTATATTGACCAATTCGGGAGTGGTTCATCCTGAACCATACACTTCAGAGGAATCAATTGTCCCAAGACTAACTAGACTGGAATATGTTTTTTCGCAGAATCGGATCGATGAGGATGTCCAAATCTTTTGGGCCCAACTCCCACCGGAACAACATAACAAACAACATACGACCATACGGAAAAATAATTATTATTTTTGTTAAGGAAATAAAAACAGAATTGTTTTCTATTAAAAATTTATTTAGATAAGTTTTACCGAGGTAATAATCACCATAGACCAGAAACGTAGAAGATCTGATGCATATTCATTACCCAATTTGTGGATATGTCTTATACTAATTCAATTAACAAAACCAAATTATCTATATAAAGATGTGCCACATTATTTTAACAAAAAAACTAGATATATGCTTCATCCTACGGTCTTCACGTCAACTATGCCCATCCTACAGTGTCTTATACTTATTTTTTATTTATAAGTAATCATATTATGGTGGTCAACACGGTAGGTTAATTTGTAAGAGGAATAACTTTTTCATATGAATGATGATTAACACAATTCTTTTATCATTGGAAAGGTCTTTAAGAGTAGAATATTGCTAGAGCACCCTAATTCTCCAAATTAAGACTCACCTTTAAAATAACTCTTCAAGTTGATTCCTCTAAGTTTTTCTTCTTTGAAAGGATTGAGATAGATGACAAATAATCTAATGATCCAATCCAAAATAGGAATTCATGAATAAATACATGTTATAACTAGACGTATTGTTGTTATCTTGTGAGAAAGAGCTTGACATGATAGTCACCCTAGGATCCATGGGAATTGATAGCGTTGATGAATCTCAATAAAAGTATTGTAATATTGATAAGTATGAGTAAGCCCTGAGGGTAAGCTCAATTGGTAGAGTCCCCGTTGTTAAAACACCTTTTCTATTGAGAGGTCATGGGTTCAATTCTCTCGACACTCTCGAGGTCAAGTTTTGTGGTTGAGCTAGGAGAAAGTGATCCCTTCAGGTGGAATTGCATCATACAAATATTTGGTGGATGTAGTAGCCACCGATCTACAGGGTCCATGACCATATAGAAAAAAATATTGACGAGTTTAAGATATGAAATATTCACTAGTTTTATGGCATCTCCTCTAGAGTCATGTTATGTAAGAGACCATAAAGTTTTATGAGATGGTTGAAGTCAAAGAGATTTCCATATGAATAGGATTGTAGGGTCTTGTGACATGACAAAAGTTAAGGTAAACCCTTTGTGTTATGTTAGAACTCTTGAAACATATAATAATCAACACATGTTATGATTAATGTCATACATGTTATGATTAATGCCATACGATGGGGATTGATATATAAAATCCTAGTCCTAGAAGAGGGATTCATGCCATGGTAAACAAAGTCATTTGAGCACTAGTTGTGGAATAATGATTAGTTGTGGATTATAAAACATGTCTCAAATGGTGGTGGACTCTAAATAAATGTGTGCATTGTCTTGATTATATTGAAATGGAGTGTACATAATTGTATTGTGTTCGTGATAAAAGGGGATATAACATTATAGGGTTATGTTGTTTTTTATCACATCTTTGAATATGAAAAATATGCAGCAGTGCAAGAAATATTTATGCAGAACATTAGTGTAACTACAAGTTTGTTCAAAGTTTTTAAATAAACATCCAATACTACTTTCCACTCATTTTCTTAGGTTCAAAATAACCTTTATTCCACCTTTCCTCTAATTTTATACCCAAAACAATTTACAACTAACACATTTACCACAAACAAACAAACCGCTATCACAAAATGTACATTGCACAACGAGGATGGAATGCATAAAAGAAATAAATGATTATCGTCCTTGGCCACAAGATTCCCGTGTATTAAACACCACAAGTCCATGTCCCACTTTTCTCAAGCTTCAAAGAAATATTTGATTGCTGTCATAGTCCATCGACAACACTCATAATGGAGAGTCGCATATAGTTTATGGTAAGTGTTGATATGTTAAAAACTTAATGACGCAGACCACATACACTGAGGAACTTAATCCCAATCAGTAAAGCAACATAATTAGACTTAACAGAAATACTCTGTAGGGGAGTTAAATCTTTTGAAAACAAAGATAAAGTAATTATAATCGTTGAAGTATTGAACAGAACGAGACTTTAATTACGCTGCATTTCTCGTAAATCATTAAGTGCGCAAACAGACATGGAACTTACAAAATCTAGGCGAGTGCTATAGTCGCACAAATAGCACTCGCTTAGATTTTGGGCGAGTGCTATAGTCGCGACTATAGCAAAGTTAATGCTATAGTCCTTACACCTCTGACATGGTTTTGACATCACCCCATGCTATGAATTTCTCATCCCACATACTATTTTCATGCATCCATGCATGCTTTCCGGCGATGCTCACCGCATACTATATTCATGCATCCATGCATGCTTTCCGGCGATGCTCCCTACCCGCGCTTGACCTCACCGCGAAGGTAATCCGGCCTGCCCGCCTCCGGTTTATAGTTTTAATGCGCTTTACCAACTGGTTAATTAGTCCCACCAACCATGTTTAATACGCCCACCAACCAGGCTCGCCTAATGTATCTGATTCAAGGCTAATCCCCGGAAATTGAGACCCTGCAAACATCGACAGCTGAAAGCCAGAGCAGCGGCGAAATTCAAGACTTTGGGGATCCCTGCGGCGAACAAACTTTCGAAATAGCAGAGTTTGATGATTTTTGCTGCAAACCAGCTTTGGTAACGCTCTAATTACAGATCCGACTTACCTCTATTTGCTTCCATTTCCTTTTCAATGTTGCTTCTATCTGGATCCAGTTATTTCAAAAATAAATTCTGCCCACTGTCTACTGTCTATAATCATATTTTCAGAGTACATATTTATATAAGCAAAAGGGAATCTAAGTCTGGACAAGGTTCGAGAGACCGTTCCCAATCTGGGATGCTAACTAAAACAACTGGTAGATTTTTGTCGTGTGTAACATTAGATGTCTAAATAAAGAGGAAGCTTAACGGGTCGATTGTGATCAGGAATAACAATTCTGCCCTTGTCATCGTAAGGACTGTTACGTGCCAAGGTATGTACCGCCTTCCCTGGAATCAGACCGAATCTAGCATAATGAATTCAACATTATGTGCAACCTGTTTCTGGACTACTGTCTTCTGAACATCATGCAAGCTCGGTTAAATTTACGGAAAAAATTTGAGGTTTATACTAAACCGAAAAAATATACCCAAAAAAAAACTTTCAAAAATTGATACTAAAAACAACTTACTATACTCACACAGAGAACTCGATTACCATTCGCCATCATAATAAACAGGTAAGTCTCGAAGATTCTGGATTCAAACCGAACTTAAAAAATACATTATTATATATAGAAAGATTTAATAAGAAATATATATATAAACATTTATAAATATAAAATTTATAAATATAAACCAACGAATATCTGGCTCATTTTCTCGTTGTGGAGAAACTTTAGCCGCTGGGTGGGAGGGAATCGTTGTTGTGGGTGGGAGGATCTAGAGAAAGGAGGCTTGCTTTTCCAGCAGATTCTTGGAGTAAGTGAGGATTCTGACATGCTGTTTTGAAAATGCTATAGTATTGTGATTGAACAAAAATAATTATTTAACTTTTAAATAAAATTAATATATAATATATATAATAATATATATTATATATAATAAATATATAATATATATATATATATATAATATATTATTTTAGTTAATAAATAATTATTTTTTGTTTGTATATGAAAAAAATTAGTATGGTTTATGGAGATAAAGAATTAGTATAATTTGATATATAAAAAGTGAAAGAGTTTTTTATTTTAAAATTAATTTTATTGCGTAAAGGTTTGTCTTTTCGAAAAAGTGAAATAAATTAGTTTTAAAATGCAAAGGCATCTCGCAAAATGAAAGCCCATCTCTCATTTACCACCAATAAAATAATTCCGAATGGAGTGATTCAATTTCTGTTTCTGGACTACTGTCTCATGAACATCATGCCATCCTCTCTTTAGCTAACAGTTCAGGCCAACTTTACGGAAAAAATTTGAGGTTTGTCGTAGTTCTATTTGATGGAAATTGAGGGTCATAGTTTAGTTTAGGTCATGGTTTCTCAGAACATTTGAGGTTTGTCGTAATTCTATTTGATGCAAATTCTAGGTCATACTTTATCGGTTTAGGCAAAATTATTGCAGAAAATTTATCGTAAGGACTGTTACGTGCCAAGGTATGTACCACCTTCCTTGGAATCAAATCGAATCTAGCATAATGAATTCAACATTATGTGAAACCTGTTTCTGGACTATGCTAAATTCAACTTTATTTCTCCTCATGTGGCATGCCTATGAATTCTACTGCTTTTCGTGGGTTTCTAGGTTCTGTGATTTCAATGAGTTACACCTTACTTGTTATTTTAAATAAATATCAAGCTTGTATTAATTTTATATAGACATCAAGATTGTATTAATGGTAATAAAAGTATTCAAAAAATCCGTTTTTACATTACATTTTATAAAATCCGTTTATACAATTGAATTAATGGTAATAAAAGTATTCAAAAAATCCGTTTTTACATTACATTTTATAAAATCCATTTATACAGTTGAATTTTAATTGTAATTGTAACCATTAAAAGAACACTTAAATAGTTAACCTTCCCTATCGTGTAAAATACTCTTTAAATTAAAAATAGTATAGCGAACCATTTTTTACTGTATATTACAAAATTACAGTATACCATTTTTACCCAAAAAGACATAGACATGCTATCACATAATATGGACCTTACACGCCATAGATTGATGCTTCCAAAATGATCGCAATGGGTGATTTCAATATCCATAATGTTATGGCATCACTATAAGAGGGCGGTGGTATTAGTTAGTCTTACATAGAATTATATTAGTCTTACATATTTCAATTTTTTTTTAACTTTGGTAGGTTTTAATGAAAATGAATAAATAGAATTATAATGTCTTAATGCATTTCGTAATTCCGAAAGAGTAGTTAGACATTACTATTTTATATTATAATTAAAAATCAATATTTACCCCTGATAAAATGATCCCTTG
>APFE031596373.1:106228-137633 GCA_000404065.3 Pinus taeda | reverse complement strand
ACAAAAGAAACTTGTATTACTTTAAATAATATTAATATTAAGATTAATATTAAGAGTACGAGCAAGATATTATAATACTAAACTTTCATTGTTTCTCATTATTTTAATAAATAATAATAATAAAATTATTATTAAGGAAAATATGTCCTATTTCTTTACAGTAGCAATAGTATATCATATTCTAGTATGGAGCTTTATACATATGACAAATAAAGAGGGGGAACATATGCCATATTCAAAGTTTTGTTATTGATACAACAATGGGGGTATATGAAAGTTATTATTGTTAACTCATTTAAAATTATGATGAATAAAATGTTTGATGACACAACTACAAAGAACAATGGGTTGGTTCATGTTTTGTTTAGAATTAGACCATCAAATTAAGTCTTGAATAAGAGAAATGGTTACATGTAGTGAGTGTGAGCAACTAGTATGGGATACAAAAACTAATCCTTATACCTATGAAAAATGGAAGAAATTAATAGATAATGAACATGAGCATTATAAAGATATTTCATAAAATTGTGATTTTGTTCAAATAAGACCTCTACCTCTTTTAAGTGACTACATTAGTTATTTTATGGTATATTTGTAAACATTCATACATTAATCCTTCTATTAATAACAAATAATGATGAAATGGTGTAGATTTAATCACCTTGTTATCTCCTTTATATCAATGGGCTCAATTTTCACTTGTAATTTTCTTAGATAGATAATTTAATGCTTATGTTTTCACTTTTATTATAGTGACCACTAATGAATGTTAATGAGAGGTTATAACTAGATGCACACAAATTTGAATTTTGTTGTTATGTCCACTTGCAAACACCTACAATCTTAACTTAATATATGACCAAGCTAAGCATGCAATATTATTCATATGTCGAGCATGTTCATAACCAAAGTTGTATTCCTAATTTAATGAAATCACCAATTACTTTTAAATAAGATAATATAACTCTCAACTCCACAATGGTTCTGACAAATTGTTCCACTTCAATGAGTTCACGTAAACTCAAAATTTTTCATGAAAAGTTAATGCATTTAACATCACACAATATAATATTACTCATACACAGAGCCTTTGGAAAATTTGTGTTCCCATTAACAAGGAAAAGTTGTACATTAATAACCTCAGAATCATATTGTTGTGCTCAACCCACCAAGATTCAAGGGATCTCCCCGATATGAAGTCCCAACTAGACCTCACACCGTTTGGAGTAGGAGTCCACGAGGTGGGTGCTAATAAGTATGATAACTTTGAGTAAGAGAAAGTGTGTGACTCTAAAGAGAGTCAAGTGTGATGCATGAAGGTTCCAAAACATGAAGGGAAAGAGGAAGTGCACAGTTGGAAGCGTGTAATAATACGAACCTTGAAAGGAACACCTCAGTAGAATGGAATCACAAGCTAAGATGCAAAAAATTCCACAAGTTAAAGTGATGAATTAATAAAACAACACGCATTCAACGTGATTCATACAAACTAAAATGAAATAGTTCATAAGAATATGCTTAAGCTAAATAGCATATTGTTATCGGGAAATCTACTGTCCATTCAGAGATGTTAGTCCCACTAAGAAAGGTAGCTATCTTAGAAACAAACAAACTAAAGTTACTTATGTTTTCCTTTATGAGAAGTAGATGAGAGAGAAGCAAAGAGTACCAACCTCAGTCTTTCGCTTGGCTCCTTGCTTGTTTCCTCTTCTGTCTAACAGATCTTTGCCGCTCTTCCCTTTCTTGTCTTGCTTCAAAGAGTAGCTGTAAAGTTAAAGCAACATAATACCATCAAAGCACAAAGATCTACAATCATAAACAATATGGACCAGATATATATTCACCAAACAAATGCATATATCAACTCAGACATATAAGAATGTGGAGGAAAAATCAAATATATTTATTGATAGAAAGAGTAGAAGAGAGGATTACAACTCATTGATATGACCTAGCGTCATCCTCCAAGCATGAAAATCCTTCTTTGCCTCATGAAAAGCTTAGATCACGCAACACTATGACGTTCCACAAAGAAACCAATAGCACTTCTTTACAAAATACAAGATTTCAACCTCTAGATCTCTGAGATGAGGGATCCATATATAGATATTTGCAGGTGGGTGAGTGAGCTTCTCGAGTTTTGATTAGTGTCATTTCTCTCATACTTCTCAATTCCACTTGGAGATTTCATGACCCTCAAGGTACGGTAGTGCAATTCACATGGTGTGAAAATAGGACTTGGCGTCGAACACCACACCAAATATATGAGTCGAAGGCCATTGATGTAAACCTATTGCCGGATGTGAGAAACTTGCCATTGAGGCATGCAAGCTTCAAAGTACTAAAAGGGTTGCTCCTAGGTCGACTTGTTGGATAATGAGATGATGTCAACAACAAGTGACCCGTCATAGGAGGGCATTAATGAATCCCACATCTACGACACGGAATGGAGCAAATGATTTTGTGGAGGTGAAAACGATCTGATGATACAAGGTTTAGGGTGGCAGTCATGAAAGAAATAAGCATGAAGGTATTCTAGTGGATGAGACACAAGCTCAGTTGGTGAATTCTCTGAGCGAATTCTCTTGAACATATCGGTGACACTGGAATGGATTGGTAGCGTTAACCCCAAAAAAGGATGGTACGGTAGACCAATGGTAATATGACCGGTGAATGGAATAACCCAACTCGACTCGATCACATTGATGGAGTGAAAGTGTCATGTTCAAGAGAGACTTGCTACCAATAAAGTTTCTTCATGTTTTCTTTCCAATTTTTCCCGAGTCATTGCTGACTAGTACCTCCTTATTTTTGTCAAGCTTGAGGAGGATAACATATGGTTGTTCTATAATTTTCCCTTTGGGAAAACGTGTCACTATGTTTTAATGAGCATAATGAGAGTGAAACTCGTTCTTGTCTGCATGGACAAGTTTGTCGCTATTGGTTTTAATGAGTTTAATGACAAAGATAACTTGGTCCTTTTTCAATTTTAGAGAGTCTCAAAAGGGATGGAAAAAATACTCGAGCAATCCATTTTTTTTCATGTAATCGCTTAAGTCCGAAAAAAGTATAAAACAATACAAAAGGGATGACTTTTTGATAGTCTTAAGGAGCCGAACAAGACAAGCACTTGACCTTTTTGTGTAATGATCCCTCGGGCCCAAAAATATTAAAATATAGAGGAGAGATAGCACTTTTGATCATTTTAACGAGTTGGAGAGGCCAATTGCTCGGAAATCTTTTCATTTTTTATGAGTCAGATGAAAAGAGCTTAAAGGAGACTAGTTTTTTTGCGAAACGAGTGATATTTTCGGGTAGCAGCTGGTTCGAGGTGAGGTTTGGAACTTTTCAATCATGGTAGTGTAAAGAAGATGGCTAAAAATATCACTCATCACAGTTGTTCCTCAAAAGGGGTAAACAATCAAATGGAGGCGTATGATCAGCTAAAACAGAGTGGAGGTGATGGTAAGAACATGACCAAGGCTCAAAAGCTTATTACAATGCATTTTCAATGGTTATTTACCAGAGGTGGGTTCATTTTTTAATGAGCTTAAACTCTCGTGGAATATTTTTTCATTGCTAGGTTTAATTTTTAACGAGCTTGAACTTGGCGTAAAACTACTCGTGGCTTGGTTCATTCTTTAATGAGCTTGAACCATGCGACAACACTGCTCTTGGTGGGTTTATTTTTTAACGGGCTTGAACCCTATGGTAAAACTGCTCCTAGCCTCATTCATTTTTTAGTGACCTTGAACCATGCGACAACATATGCTCAGACTCGGTTTCATGTTTCCATAAGCTTGAAATGAAAAACTATGCTTGTTATAAGTTCGCATGCCCCCAACATAGTGATGCAAATCGAGATGCATGCCCCCCAAGCCTCATTGCATTCAACGAGGTGGTTGGAATGAAGGTTTACCTTCAAGATCTTTGAAAGACTCAACATGGATTTTACGAGATCATAATCAAAGACACGATTTGGAAAGGAAGTTGTTTGATTTTTTAATGAGGTTGACACGGTAAAAGAACTATCCTCTAATCCACCATATTTACACTATTTGATAAAAAAATAAAAAATTGAAGGATGATTAAGGTTGCTGGAAGAATATTTGTGGTAATCTGGAAGATGGGAATGATTATGGGAATCTTCCCATGGTGCCTCTCCTATCATCATTGACTGAATGATTCCTTCATGTGTAGAATGTACATGTGACCAAGGATCTCAAGAGGTGTCATATTCCTTAGACCTATCTATCCAAACACTTGATGCGCGTTGATTTGGGTTTTGCCCCCCATGCCAAGAAAATTGATTTCTACAATATTTCTAAAATGGCGATGATCCATTATGTCAAAATGTTCAGGAATATTCTGAATCTTTTAGATATAGAAGATATCATATTGCAGGTTTTCACCGTGGCCACTTCTGCCAGATTACTCAGAGGTGGTAGGGCGAAAGTACCCATTAAGGCAGGGTCTTTTAGGAGGCCTACTCTGACATTTTGAAGTGATTGAGAGCTTCTATGGATCATTGGAATGCTTCGCGTAACTTGTGAACTATTGGGGGGGAAGGTTTGTTGATCAACTATTGTAATTCCTCCTAGAAAAGGAAATGCAATATGTCTAAAGTGTGTTGACACAACTGTAGTCATAGCATAAATTCAGGGCCCTCCGAGTAGGATGTTCTAATTGAGGTTTCGATCGATAACTTCGACATCAATTTCTACTGCTTTTCCCCCGAGTTCAACTTGCAAGTTACTTAAAATCTCATATGGAGTGTATGTTCATCCATCTAATGCTTTTAATGTAGTTGATGATTGTGATAAGGGTGGTGAGGCCAAAGTTTTCCAGCAACTCATTGACATAATTCATGTAGATGCCCCCTCATCAATAATTGTTCGATGAATAGTTTTGTTGAGGGCTTTCACTTGAATGAGGAAAGCGAGTTGAGTTGGTAACTGAGGTTTATATCCTTTATGATTAAAGCCCACAAGATTGGAATCCATTGGGTCAATCCCACCTATTGTTGATAATAGAGCCTGCTTTTGGGAGGGGAAATTTTATAGTACCTCAAGTGTCGACATAGCAGACGACGATTGGGCCAGGTCCTCTACTATATTATAATTCTATGGTGCTTTGGCATTAGGATTAAATGTCGATTTGTGTACTACTTCCTTTGGCGGCTTTATCGTTAGCTCAGGAATGATGGGTGGCACAACTTCGATCGAAGTTGTTGTTGAACTACTAGGTTGATCAATAGCCTTGTTGTTCGACAGCTGTGGATTCTCGTAATCTTTATTCCTTGTCGATATCAAAGCATCATTTTGCTATTTTGAAATGGACAACATAGCCACTTGGGATGGGGAAGCATTGTCAATAGAAATCAGATTAGTTCTCAGGTTTGGAAATGGATCAGTCAATACTGCTGAGGTTTCTGAACTCTTAAAGAGTTTCTTAACTTCAGCTTTATGTGGAAAATCTCTCATCCAATGATCCTCATCGCATATCTGACACCCAGAAGGGGGTTTCCTTTGCCCAGAAGGGTTTGCAAAATATTTTTTATGTGCGACTCATCCTATTTCTTCTTTTTCCCTTTCTTTTTCTTCTTGCCTCCTGGCTGCTTCAATTCTTTGCCTTTGTCGGTCGACACAGCATTAACCTCCGAGGTGAGAATTTCCTCACTTGCACATTGACTAGAAACTGTACGGGCTTTCTTTGATGTAGCTTTTATGGTTTTGCATGCTAGTCATACCTATTGCACCATCACTGGCATGAGAGTCTTTGTTTGATTTAGGAGGAGGAACGAAAAACTCCAGTCTAGGAGCATCAAGGATTTTGTCGTAGAGTGTGCCTCACTCAGTATAGATCAACTCTAGATATTGCACATGAGCAATGACTTGCTCTTCAGTGAAGACGTCCCCTTTTGGAAGATCTTCTATAATCGAAGGTAATAATGACTTAATAAACAATTCAACTAGCAGCTGATCAGGAACATACGTTTTTACCATTCTACAACGACGTCGCCACTCGTGAATATGATCAGATATGGGAGTGGCCATCATTTTCTTGAAATTGGTAAGAAGCTATATTCTTGTTTCATACCTTATTGGTAACTAAAAATGGGTTAAAATGGTTGTGGCAAGGGCAATGAAGTTATCGAATGAAGCTCTAGGCAATTCAATGTACCATTTTGCTACCGAACCCGTTAACGTTTGACGAATCTTCACCCCGATTTCCGTTAAATTTAGAAATATCTGATGGAAGTTAATGAGGAATCGTAGGCCACCAAGGGGCATAGACATTTAGATCATTTGTTAGCCGATTTAGATCGAGTAACTCTAAATTCGCCACAAAGGGAAACTGTTGTTTCAAGTTTAGCGAAGCATACCCGGGATAAGATGGGATCGCCTAAACAGTGGATATTTGCATACGAGCATAATGTATCTGATGGTGATAACTTTGGTAAGGTTTATGGGTATAACCATTATGATATGATTAATGTTGACCTTTTTTAATAAATGACTGCCCATTACCCACAAATCTTTGTTGCTCAGGTCCCTCATAAGCTTGTTGGAATTGCGGTTGTTGATAATGTGCTAGCCATGGTTGTAAAACCATTTGTTGTTTTCCAATACTTTTTATCTGACCAAGATGAGGGGTGATAGTACCCGTTTGAGCCTAGGTCACTCCGGTTAAGGAGCCACTAATCTGTGATTGTGGTTGTGCTGTGGAGACAAGAGGCTGTTGTATTACGAACTGAGAAACTTGAGGTTGGCATACAATAGGCAAAGCTTGTACTTGCGACACCGTCACAATAGCTAGGGTAGTGTGGATATTCGACACATGTAGACTTGGTTGCATTGAGTGTAAAACTCTTGGTTTTTGAGGCAGTATTGGCACCCAACCACTGGATGTAATTCGGGCATGACCTGAATTCTATTGTGAACTCTCATATGGTCATTCTCCCGGAGTGAAAAATGAAAGGGCATATTGCCCCCCATATGGCAGCAATCCAGTGTTCAAAGGTAAGATTAGGCTTTGGAGACTGGATTGCCCAAATTGACACTATTGTGAAGGATCAATTTGCTGAGACTGAACATAAGAGATTCTAGATATTATTTTGGATGAACAAACGCGAAGAGACCATAATGTCGAAATAGTCCCTCGGTGGACTCCATCCAGTGGTTGAGTGGTAGTTGGGATAGATGTTACACCAGCGAACATTGTTGGAGTAGCAGCAGGAGGTTTTGCTACTACTGCATCAGATGACACAGTCCTAGATGTCAACGGTTGTTCAAACGTATCGAGTCTATCCAAAAGCTTTCTTAGTGATTCTATAGGAAATTGCAATAAAGGGAGACCAACTTCTGACGAAGTAGGATATAAGGTGATCCCAGTTCCAAAATGCAATGGAGTAGTGGCTGGAAGATCCTCCACAATCTCTTCAATAGCAACCAATCCAGGAGGGAGAGGAAGATCATGAGGTCCGTAAAATACTTCTGGTGCTGAAGAAGGTGTATACTCTGTAGCGACAGATGTTGGGGGGGTGACAACTTCCAAATCATCCCTAGATGGAGCGAGTTCAGTAATAGAAGTGTTCACCACTACACTAGGATTATTTTTAATGTCCTCTTGTGACTGTGAAACTTCTTCTATAGAGGAAGGAATACTATAAATGGTTAGAGTAACTAGAGACTCTAAGGATGTTGGAACACAAGTTCCAAGCAAACCAGGGGACTTTGATGCAGTCAAACGAGTTCACTTGGTCTGGAATGTTTTCGTTTATAGAGTCAAAGAAGGTTGACTCGTTAGTCTCCGCGGACGACATGGTTTCGATTTACTTTCATCCATGATTGCGGATTACTTGATCAACTCAAAATAAAGGGGAAAATGTGATTCTGAATTAAATGAATTTTAGACGCTTTGACACAAATTTCTTTTTCAATTTTTAAGAGTCAAGAAAAAGTTAAAGATGACTCTAGTAGCCTTCGATTTTTAATGAGTCTGAAGTAACAAGCGCTCAGATGGACCTTTTCCTTTAAGGAGTATAAAAAGGAGTGAAAGAGACTATTCTCGAAATCTAGATAGAGGGATTACAAAACAAACTTGTATTACTTTAAATAATATTAATATTAATATTAATATTAAGAGTACGAGCAAGATATTATAATACTAAACTTTCATTGTTTCTCATTATTTTAATAAATAATAATAATAAAATTATTATTAAGGAAAATATGTCCTATTTCTTTACACTAGCAATAATATATCATATTCTAGTATGGAGCTTTATACATATGACAAATAAAGATGGGGAACATATGTCATATTCAAATTTTTGTTATTGATACCACAATGGGGGTATATGAAAGTTATTATTGTTAACTCATTTAAAATTATGATGAATAAAATGTTTTATGACACAAATACAAAGAACAATGGGTTGGTTCATGTTTTGTTTAGAATTAGACAATCAAATTAAGTTTTGAATAAGAGAAATGGTTACATGTAGTGAGTGTGAGCAACTAGTATGGGATACAGAAACTAATCCTTATACCTATGGAAAATGGAAGAAATTAATAGATAATGAACATGAGCATTTTTATTTTTCCTGTGATTTAGAATTTGTTTACAGGTAATTTCTATACGGTTCATATGGTGGCGGTTGAGAGGAAATGATGTTGTTATCCAAGGAGGATAAAAGCCCCATCGAGTTCGATCTCTGTATAATAAGGAAGGAAGATTTATGAGCCCTTGGGGAAAGAAAAGACCAAAATAGGGTCTCCCCCGGTTGGTTCGGTGAGGAGGAAACCAGGCGAGAGTGAGATGGGGAGATCTTTGCAATAGGGGAATGCATATTAAAAAATGGCATTTCTTCATCATCGGATCCCATCAGAGAATCCTTTTCCCAGAACTTCTGGACCACCCTGTGGTTCTTTTGTCCCATCTTTTCCTTTTTTTGCTATGGACAATTATGCTTGAGATGTCCCGTTTTATGACAGAGGGAGCACCTGAAGGGTACACCCTAGTAATCGAGTCTTTGACAGGTCAATACAGTACCCCAGAACAGATCAAGGTGCTCTGGAAAACCCCCCCTACAATCCTTCTCAACTAGGATCCAGGCGACCCTTTTATCTTTAGCACCTAGACACCCATGGTCAACGAAGATGAACTTCCGGATAGCATTACCAATACTTTCTAAAGATTCCCTATTCCACAGTTCAATCGGGAGAGCTCGTAACTTCACCCATATGAAATTATTCTCAGGTGTATTTCTAAGCAGATCAAAACCTATATACCATCTATAGAGAGCGAGAAAGCTTCGACCATATACCCATGAAATCTTCCAAACAATATAGAGGTCCTTATCTTTCAAAAAATGAAAGTTGTACGAGTCTTTCATTAACCGGACAATGGTAGGAGTATACCCGATGAGAGAGCGCCATTTTCAACCCAACCATTTTCTAATCTAGTCATCGTTCATTTCGGGAAAATGCCATTTTCCAATAAGAGCTCGGGACTGCAAACTCTCGATATGGTCCTTCAGTCTCATCCCATCTAAACAAATCACAGCCGAGGAGGGTGTGACCTTAGCAGGCTGGTGGTTGGTTTTCCGGTGCGAGATAGGGGAGGAAGCAGTCTCCGGTTCTGGAACCTGTAGAGAATTATGGAGGTGAGCTGATAGCTGGGAATGCTAGCAGGCAGATCTAATCATTCCAAAGTGAATAGCCTCAGCCTCCATGGTAGCATTAACCAATGCAGTCGAGTCAGACTCCGCGTGGAGCAAGTCCATCACATCAGCTGGAGGGAAATTACCACACCCGAGGAAGGCCGACTGAGGAGTAAATGAATCAGTAGGGAGAAGGACAGATATTTCAAAAAGTTAGATATTCAATCCTCCTCGGGCTTCAACCGACATGCCAAGAGAAGGATAAAAAAACAGATCGTCCAAAACGAGGGGATAAAAAGTGTGACAGCAAATCCAGGAGAATAAAGATGATATTGAGGATATGACAAATAGGCCACAAATAGTCAATAGGGAGGATTAGCAAGCGGTACAATAGTCTACGAAAGGAGCCAGAGACATAAATCCCAATTACGGAAAAACTCTCGTCATGGCCGAGAGTAGGAAGGAATGATGAGGGAGGATTTATGACATGAATGACATGAATGGGAGTTACCCCAAAATGTCTAGCCGGAAAAAGGTCGAAAAATCCAGTTCGGTAACGTAATGTAAAAAGGACGACAATCGAGGATATGAAGCGAACCTACGAGGTCCCCCCTAGGCAAATGAAGCAGCAATAGTAGACCTCAAAAATGCACCACCAAGGTCCAAGGTTAAAATTACAGTTAGAACAAGGCTTAGAAATAGAAATATAATTCCAAAGATAGTTCATAGGAGTGCAAGTCCATTTAGAAAAGAAAGACCATCTCATGGAGGATAATAGAACTCTGTAACTACAAAAAATCATAGAGAGTCATTCAAAAACCATATTATTATCGCCAGAGCTATAGAATGTATATGATCTCACTTTCCTTTATGTGTGGAAAAGCGCAAAAACAATGAAAACGTTCAAAAAACTTCCATTGAGCACCGACAAAACTGTGATTAAACATCTACTTATCTACCATCCATCTGAAACATATTCTAGGAGTTCAAAACAGGAAAAACAAATTGACCTTTACCGAGCCGAAGTCGAGGGAAGTGGGCCGCGGAAGAGCCAGCGAAACCCAAACTAGTATGCTTTGTAAACAGATGAGAAAGTGCTAGATAGGAGAACGTAATAAAAAAGGTTCCAATATAGAGCAAAAACCTTGTCACATGGTACACGTTGAAAATGCTGGGGAGAGGGAAATGTCTGAGTCAAATAAAAACATGCTACATTAGAAAACGCAAGTGAGATGAGTGAGTTACAGGTCCGCCATGCATGGAGCCACGTTCATAGCAGAAAAAATGTGGCCAAGGGACAAGTATGGAAGCCTATAGATAATATATATAATCGACTCACACTTGTTATAGGATAAAGCGTCATGTAGGCTTGGCACCTGGCATTCTGATGGGGGAGAACATCACTGGTTGATCGCCAAACCTCTCGCGTTAAATTAAAATTTTATTTTTTAATAATATTTATATTTTAGAATTTCAACTAATTTGTTTTCTTTAGTATTTCATCTTTTGTCCATGAATCCCACTGGATAATCATAGTTTTTGGAGTGGCCAACAATCTATGTGAATGTTTTTATATGACACCCAACATCATATTTTATGATTAGAGTGAAGAGCTTTCCAATGACAACGATCAGGATTGGCCAATATGATAGAATGGCATTCCATAAATGGGTTGATTCTCTTAGTTCCAAACTCATATCTAGATGTAAACCTACAACATACACTTCCCTTCACACAGTTGAGTGAGTTGCAATGTCAAATACACTTACCTCAAAAATTTGTTGAAGTGAAGCTCCTCGAAATTTCCAAAGTACCCATTGAAGTTCCTTGCAGTTTTGGAGAGTTTCCCACTAGCTCCCAAGCTTCTAGGAGTGGGGGAGCTTGGGGTAGGTGCTCTAGAATGCCTCTCTGCAGTACCACTCTAACTATGGTAAATACCCTTCTAGAGCCAAAAGATATTTGAACCTAGCTACCTTTGGCTCATCATAAATTAAGATGGATGTAGGCTACTTCTTACTCATTTAAGTACACTATAAACCTCTAGCTCAAAGAGTGGGGTATCTTGACAAAGTCAAGTTTACGTAATTATTTTATTTTGATGTTAATTTTATTTTAATGTGGTGTTAATTTTATTGATATTCTAGTTTGACTCAAACTCTTTAAAGTAGAGTTATTTTTATCTAAATGTTTATTTTAGTTTGACCAAGTAAAAATGTTTAAATTTAGTTACATTACTTTAAAACATCTTTACCATACTCCCTCAAGATCACCTATAATCACAATTATGGGAAAAAAATGGTAGGAATAAAGACAATATAAACCACCGTTTTAATACCATAAGCTATAGTGGAACCATGTGCTCATGTAATACATTATTTTATAACTATCTCAAAAAAAATAATGCCAATGTCTAATTATTGAAATGAAACTTATTGGAGTTTTATAACTAATTATTTTCTCAAGGAGCCACAAATAATTTTTTTTTATAACTAATTCATTACTTAAGGGCAATAACGGCCATCCTAGAGATAGTAAAAGAGTCACCAACTAACTGAACATTTTAAGATACTAGCATATATCTATCTTTACTCTAGATCTACCAAGAACAAAGAGGGAACAAATCTTTTTGCACTCTATTCTAGATGTCAATATTTGATCCTTCTAGCCCCTTAGTAGATCTAGAGTAAAGATTGATCTATGCTAGTTTCATCTCTCACTTTAAATAGGCTACCTTGGCGCCCAATACCATGGGTGAATACCATTTGTTCTAATTACCATCCTTAATTACCATGAATCAATACCATGTGCCATATTTATTTTTATTAATATTAATATTATCTTTAATATTTCCTTTTGCATGGTATTGATAATAATTTGGCCCATACACTTCACCTAAATAAAACATTTTTGAATGTTCCTAAATATAAAGTGAGTTATGGATTAAATATAAAACAATGTTTTATTTATATTATTTTTATTTGTATTAATTACCATCCATAATTTTATAAATATGGTATTTGAACAATGGTATTAAAAATGCTATTGGGCCATAGGCTTCACCTAAATAAAAACGTTCCTTTTTGAGAATTCTTAAATATAAATAAGTTTATGGAGTAAATATAAAAATAAAGATTATTTATTTACCATACATGAGTAAGTATAAAAAGAAGTTTTACCTTAATTTATTTTTAAATTTATTTAATTACCATACTTATTTTTGAGTGTTCATAAGCATCTTAATATTTTATATTTATATTGTGTTTATACATAATAATAATCAAAATTGATTTGTAAATAGGGCTCATATTAAATTTAAAATGTTAAATCTTAAATCTTAAAGTTTAAATTTACTTTTAGGTTTACATTTACATTTATATTTAGATTTACATGTTTACGTGAAAACCAAAGTGTCTCTAGGAGCAACGAGAAGTGTCAAACTTTAATTTTTTAAACCAACAAGTCTTATGGCTAAGCGATAAGGTGAGAGCTAGTCAAAGACTCAAATACCCCCATTAACTAACTTCATTAAGGAAGGAAACAAGGTTGAAATGTGTATTTTCTAAAAATTTCTAGAAGTCATATGCATGAGGGAGTATAGTAAAATCCACCCATTCTTGAATAATTTGATGATAATGTAATGTAAAACAAACTTCTATTACTTTAAATAATATTAATATTAAAAGTATGAGCGAGATATTATAATACTGAACTTTGATTGTTTCTCATTATTTTAATAAATAATAATAATAAAATTATTATTAAGGAAAATATGTCCTATTTCTTTACACTAGCAATAGTATATCATATTCTAGTATGGAGCTTTATCCATATGACAAATAAAGAGGGGGAACATATGTCATATTAAATTTTTTGTTATTGATACAACAATGGGGGTATATGAAAGTTATTATTGTGAATTCATTTAAAATTATGATTAAAACGTTTGATGACAAAACTAGAAAGAACAATGGGTTGGTTCATGTTTTGTTTAGAATTAGACCATCAAATTAAGTTTTGAATGAGTGAAACGGTTACATGTAGTGAGTGTGAGAAACTAGTATGGGATGCACAAACTAATCCTTATACCGATGAAAAATGGAGGAAATTAATTGATAATGGACATGAGCATTATCAAGCTATTTCATAAACTTGTGATTTTGTTCAAATAGGAACTCTACCTTCGTTAAGCGACTACATTGGTTATTTTTTGGTATATTTGTAAACATTAATACATTAATCCTTCTATTAATAACAAATAATGATGAAATGGTGTAGATCTAATCACATTGTTATCTCCTTTATATCAATGGGCTCACTTTTCACTTGTAATTTTCTTAGATATATAATTTAATGTTTATGTTTTCACTTTTATTATAGTTACCACTAATGAATGTTAATGAGAAGTTATAACTAGATGCACACAAATTTGAATTTCGTTGTTATGTCCACTTGCAAGCACCTACAATCTTAACTTGATATATGACCAAGCTAAGTATGCAATATTATTCATATGTCGAACAAGCTCATAACCAAAGTTGTATTCCTAATTTAGTGACATCACCAAATACTTTTAAATAAGATAATATAACTCTCAACTCCCCAATGGTTGTGACAAATTGTTCCACTTCAATGAGTTCACACAAACTCAAACTTTTTCATGCAAACTCAATGCATTAAACATCACACAATATAATATTAGTCATACACAACACCTTCGGAAAATTTGTGTTCCCATTAACAAGGAAAAGTTGTACATGCGTAACCTCACAATCATATTGTTGTGCTGAACCCGCCAACATTTAAGGAATCTCCCAAATATGAAGTCCCAAATAGACCTCACATCATTTGGAGTAGGAGTCCAAGGAGTGGGTGGTGATAAGTATGATAACTTTGGTAAGGTAAAGTGTCTGACTCTAAAGAGAGTCAAGTGTGATGCATGAAGGTTCCAGTACATGTAGGGAAAGAGGAAGTGCACAGTTGGAAGCATGTAATAATATGTACCTTGAAAGGAACACCTGAGTAGAATGGCATCAGAAGCTAATATGCAAAAAATTCCACAAGTTAAGTGATGAATTAATAAAAAAACATGCATTCAACATGATTGATACAAATTAAAATGAAATAGTTCATAAGAATATGCTTAATTTAAATAGCATACATTTCTAATACAACAAGAATAGTCCTACTATATTAACAACATATGCATGAAAGTGGGATGGCTTTCATTTTATTATTATAAGTGAAATGTCCATTCATACATACACCATTTACAACCACTAGCCCCAATAGTCGAACATTATAGTCAAGAAAATTTTCTCCTTAAAAGAGGTATACCTTCTCGACACTAGAGAGAAGCCAACACTCTTGAGAATAATTCCAAGATCTTTCTAATCCTAACCCTAGATAAAGGCTTGGTTTCCAAAAGAGTTCTACATGAGTTACGAGGTTCTATTTATAACAAGAGGGGGTGACTCTTCAACTACCCTTTGTGACCTTTTGACTACCCTTATGAGCCTTCGACACCTTTACAAAGTGACTCATTAGATTACATAATGACTATTCATATTTCCATATTGACACTTCGAATTTCAATTACAACATAATCACAAATAATACTACATTTTACACTTGTACCCATATATGAAAAAAAAAGGATAGAGGCAAAGACACCCTAACAAGATATAACATTATGATGCTTGAGTTTGGGTGAAGTCTAGCTCAACAACCTCCACTTGTTTCTTCTTGGTCCCATATTGGTGCCAAGCATGATAATGTGTGAGGATGTCACCAATTTGTGTGATTGTATGTTATATATGAAAGTGAATTTCTCATCATCTCAGAGGACAAAGAAACATTGATTCAAGAAAATACCTAAGTTACAAGCCTATTTTCCATTGTAATGCACCCCAAAAATAGACAAAGAGGATTATAACACTTTCCAACTCTAAGACAAAAGCATTGGTCCCTAGGTTAACACTTTATTTTGTCTAAAGGGCAGTGTTACTATATATTTATGAGATTCCCGAGGTCGATGCACGAATTGGCTCACTCACACTCCACATTTCACTCAACTGTCAACTTTGAAAGAAAGAAACATTGGGTCATTCCTAGATAAGGACATTTCTTTTCCTAATGGAGTTTCATGGGAAGGGAGGAGCAATAAAGTGAGGCAACATCCAAGATATTTTTGCAATGGGGTTCATGAAAGACTTGGCAAGGATGAGCCTCTCTCCATCTATAAATTGGAGTCTCGGTCACTGTAATGGAGGTTGAATGGTTTCCAAATTTTGCAAGAGCTTTAATATTGTTATGCTACTAAGAAGTTGAGAAAGAGAGAATGCAGATGTATTCATTTACATGCTCATTCAATTCCTTGATCAATTAGTAGCTTAGATGCATGCTAGTTTATAGTATGTTCTGTATTGATGTTTTGATTATCTAGGTCTATATTTTGTAGCGATTACAGTTTTGCTTGACTATGTGTAGGTTCTCATCTAGGATTTGGCGAATAGGTCGTCCACTTTTCCACATTGAGCTCTCTAGTAGGGCTGCACAAAAGGCTAATGTAATCCTTCTCCTGTCACTTTGTCAATCATGGATTAATATTAATATATGAGTGTTTCTTTGTGATAGTTGTAGCTAATATTAAACAGTCTTCCCTGTTTTCACTCAAGAATGATGAGGGTATTTCATCCACAACCACCCATGCATTAATCGCTACGGTAGAATTGGTGAATGCATTGGTGACTAATAACTAGTTCTCGATTTTTATATTTTAGTTCTTGGATCTCTCGTTCTTTGTAGGCCTTCCTCTTCTTATTGGTTCCCATTTTAACCATTAATAATACTTCCCAACCTCCTCTATTATGCATAGCATTTGGCGGGACCCTCATTGGCTCTTTTTATAGCCTATGCCTATGTAATGTACCCTAGTTATGTTGTCGAGTGAGTTATAACGCACCTCAAGCTCTTGGAGAGAGACCTAGTCTCGTTATTAATGTTGCTCCCTCTTTTGAGAAGCGGTAGTCAACCATTATCTTGATATCCACATTGTTGTGTGGATTCCTCGATTGAAAGGTTCCTTGTAGTCTATTATAGGGATATGCAACTATGCACTATGTTTGGTTTCCTTCTTCTATGATCATTTTCCTTTTTATAAAAATAGCTTAAGTGCATTTATTTTTCACGATAAAGAAAATGAAAAAATTCGTTTAAACTTTATGTTTTGGATCATTTGATTCTATGAATATTAGATGAGTTCTTAAAGAGAATTGTATGTTATCACTTTGTGTGTGTGTTTATTGCACTTGGATTTATGTTACTAAAATGATGTATAGATAACCTCTCCTTACAAGATCTCTGTTTCATCCAATGAAAATTTGAAAGAATTTTTCTTGCATGGTTTGTGTGAGAATAAAATTTAACTTCCTACATCAATACCCCTCTAAACACTTTAATAAAACTTCACATAAAATCAACACTTAGTAAAGGTAATTAGCAACTTTTTTTGAGCACACCTAAACAGTAATCTAGGCTATGATCTTGAGCTACGAAATGGTGAATAAACTACTCAAGATATCAAAACTCAAACTCATGTCATTAATGAGTGTAAAATCCTATTGCACTCATATAATCCGTGACCGCTCCCCTTAGAAAGGAGTTAAATTCCAGACAACATTGTAGTGTCAGATAAGATATCCTTCCCTTGATTGCTTTTCCATTGGGCATTTTTTTACTAGGGATCCACTCAAGGATACCAGAGCTAAGTGAGGGACTGAGTATCCTTCCCACACAATGTAGTATCTATGACCATGTTCCCCCCACTGGTGTCTATGATTTGAGGTAACTCCAGTGGCTAATATTTTTAGCAATGAAGATAGGGTGACTCAGGCGGGTTGGTCTAGTAGCTAAACAGATGAACCTACTCTATCTTCGATTTTTGCGCGGTTTCTTGTTTTCACAAGAGTACTTGGCCCCTTAATCTGAGCTTCGAGTGAAAGTGAGGGACTGAGTATCCTTCCCACACAAAGTAGTATCTATGACCATGTTCCGCTGAGTGGTGTCTATGATTTGAGGTAAATCCAGTGGCTAATATTTTAGGGATGAGCATAAGGTGACTGAGGCAGCTTGGTCTACTAGCTAAACAAATGAAACTATTTCGTCTTTGATTTTTGCGAGGTTTCTTATTTTCACAAGAGTACTTGGCCCATTAATGTGAGCTTCGAGTGAAGCTCACGAGTAACGTTAACTGTACATTTGGCCAACTCTCTCCTTTAGCCATTGTGATAATGGGTTTCATCTCCAACAAATGGTGGTTATGAGACAAATCGTATCGTCTAAATTCTTTCTCATTGAGTTTTAGTGTATCTTTTTTATCTTTATGTGCTATTTTGTAAAATATATCAGTCACCATGGCTACATATGTCCCTTCATGTCAATATAGGTGATAACAAGGACTTCCTTCACTCGTCGTGGAGGATTAGTCGCACCTTTGTCATCCAAATTTACCCTTTTCTTGAAATCACTATCGAGTGTCTAACATTGAATCACATAACACTTCCCACAAAACCATACTACATGAGGACCTTTTTATTGAAGGAGTTGTAACTCCTTACAATCATCCCCTGACCGATTCTCCTCGACGAGTGTTGATTTAGGTAGCACATGTAGGTATCATGTCTTCATGAATACCCACATCCAATATTTCACTCACAATTAATGAGTCATGGGGTTTTGTGTACAACTTTGGTCCACCATCACTTCCATAACTATAGTGAGTAATGCATAGCTCACTCATTACGATGCTATGTAGACTATTCCTTGTTCAACCAACCTAGTTACACAGGCTATGAGTGGAATCTAGTAGATCCTAGTTTTCCCCCCTTTTGTGTCTATCCTTGGACCTCTAACTATCACTCCTAGTAGTGCAGTTAGCATGGTTACCTTCAATAACCGTTTTGGCTCGAACCCTTAGTTAAGTTCAAACACTATGTCTGAAATGTGAAGAGGTAATATTCCCAGCATGCATATACCAATTTGGGGAATTACTATCCCTATCCACCTATAGGACAACTTATATCATTAATGATTGACTTAAATTTTCTGAGTGGACACTATTATAGTATCATTCATGTTCCTACGACAAACTATATGGCTAAAAATATCGCTTAACCCAATCCTACTTCATCCATTTTGTCACACCATCCTCAAGCTCAATTGAGTGAAGGGGGCACTTTTGATCCTCAGGGCAATGGGCCTTTCACCCCCAACCTAATATCCCTGATGGAATGCCACCTTATATGACTATTCCACCACAGAAAGGAGGCTATTATTCAATGAATGCTATATATCATGTTGGAAACAACTTTATGCGATGACCCGAGGGTCGTTCAAGTCATTCTTCATCAGCTTGGTCAGGCTCATGGGTTCCTAAACATTTTCTTTTTCTCGCAATGCTTGACATCTCCAATCTATATAAACAGAGTAATTACCCCCTCTATAATAATTTTCATTGGGCCACAATCCCACTGAAGGCACCTACCAATATCCTAACGTTTGAAGGGAAACAAGAGACTCTCCCAACTACACATGTCACCATATAGCATCTATTGTGTATATCAAACTCCATGGTGGATGATAGTATCTCACTCAGAATCTTCCCCTGCACCCTTACTGGAAATGCTGCCAAGTGGTACATTGAGTTACCATGTGCATTAGTCACTACGTTTGTTACCCTTGCAATGGAATTTCTAAAGGAATTCCATATTCCTATCCCCTACAAAACCAGAACAAAACTCCTTGCTACCTTATGCCAAGACACCTCCACCCACATCCATGATCACATCCATGAATAGAGACATAGGCAGAGGCTTGTCAAAGCTGCCATTCTAGATTACTTGTTAGTAGATTATTTTTGGAAGTCACTTCTTCTTAAAATTCTCAAAGACATCTCCTTAGGTGGTTGTCAAATACCAATCCATTGATTGTGCCCAACATTCTCATTTGACCTAGACTCAGTTTGGCATCATATATGATGTAATCGTCCATTCCCCTCGAACTTCCAATGCTCCTACTACTTAGAAACCTGTTGCGCACCCTAATGATATCGTCAGTGCTTAAAAACTCACCAGGCACATTTCCGAGTTTTGTAATGATACTACTCCTCCTACCCAATCGACTTCTCTTTCAACTGCTATGATAAACTCTGTGATGTCTACAAAAAAAACCCAAAAGAAAGAAATAGAAGAACAAGAAAAATACCTCTCCTTATAAAGAGAAACTCATTATGTAGCATAACTCCAAACATAAATTTGTTTCCAAATATGATAGTGGGAGGAAAAAACTATCAACTTCCCTTCCAAAATATATGTAGAGAACCACATGAAACATAAATGCCCTTGTCATCAAGAATTCATGGATCTTCTTTCTCAGAAGGACATTGGTCGAACCCTAGCAGTCCTAAACATCCATTTCCCCATGTAGCAACAAGAACGTATTATTTCTAATCCACTGCAACCCTCGCATGGTGGAAACGACATTTCACATCATACTTTCCTTGGAGAAGTATTGTCAACCATTTACACCTTTGAAACAATTGATCTTCAAATGCAACCCAAACTTCTGGAACTCTAGTTGTTAACACTCTTGATGTTTCCTTGAGTTTAAATCAATGGATGCTCGATGATATTCATATCGCAATGCTTGTCACTGACCTTGTCACCCCCCCAAAAGGGCACTTTGTCACATGACACACAATACCTTTGCAAATACTTCCTGTAAGTACAATATTGTATAATATTTGGCGCAAGCACCATCAACCATGTCTTCACTCAGATTATTGCAAACATCTCCACCACAACAGAAAGCTTATCTTTCATCCATTGATGAAATTGACCCTCACGATTCTATGTTAGAATTTTTTTAAGTGTAGAAAATTAAACCTCTCCTTTCCCACTAACTTTCATTTCCTCTGTTGGTTATTCCAAAACACAGAGCTATGCATAGAATGATCATTAATGAAGACGCTTTGACCCGCATCATGTCAAATTCATGTTAGCTTGCCTTGGCTTCTCCAACACTCACACCATTGTCAAATTCCCTTAAATCATTATATGTCCACATGTTCATCCTAAAAGGATACATACCAAGCTACGCCATCGCTCTGAGTCAGAAAACGGTAATGGTGGACATTCAAGACGTAGATCACTAGCTCAACTATAATCTTGTTTTGGGCCCGAGTTGGACCTATGAAATGACTTCCATTATTTCTTCAGTCTTCTGACTCATCCTCTTCTCATTGGATGGGAAAATAGTCATAATGGACAAACTCTCCTTTGTACCCAAGATTACTCCTTCTTGCATAGCGACATCGTACCCTTAGTGGGTGGCATACCTAAGTAATCCTCCCTGTTGGGTTTCTTTACTCTTTCGCTATCCAAGATTATAGAGATGGCTTCTATGGTCTTCACCACTCCTAATTACCCAACTAATCCTTTGATCCTCCTGACCCCTTCATACCTCAAATCTTATGGAGAAAAAATTCCACTTTCAAGAGTGGAACTGGCTTATCAAGTCATTTAATCTACATCTGATTCTTGTGTTGACTTCGTTATGACCAATGTAGGACTCCCTCTCACATCACAACTCCTTCTAATGATCTCCTTGACGAAGTACTACATATGGATGAATTTATTCGAGAGATCATGTGCTTAGAAGTGTGACCTTGGGAAACCTCTCACCATCACGCTTAAATATCTGATTCAGACATGAAATCTATAAAAAACCTCCCTTTTGAACCACCTAAGATTGTTCCCTCAATTTATATGAATTTCCAAACTATGAATTCAGAAGGGAACTTGGGAAATCTTTCAAAGACCATGCTCATCAATATCTCAGTTAAAACATGGATGGTGGAAAATACTTAGGTTGGAGCTAAATACAATCCTGAGGAAATTGTAAGCTTCACCTCCCTTTTCAAATAATTCCACGATGTACTCACTTAGTATTATGCCTGAATTACCAGCATATATCATTCTATTGTCGAGCATGAGATCAAGGTCTATGAAAATGCTAGTCTTATGTCAGAAAGGCTTCGACCACTCATCCCCTACAGAACTGTGGCACTGAGGACTAAGGTGGAAAAATTGTTATGTGTTGGTTTTACTTACCATATTTCCTTGATGGAATGGGTTTCTAATCTTGTTCTTGTAGAAAAAAAGAAGGTACCATCTGCGTCTGTGTCGACTACCACAATTTTAATGTCATGTGTCTAAAAGAAAATTATTTGACTTCTTTCATTTAGAAAATGATCGACAATTGCAATGGTTATAAGTCCTTATGCTTCATTTATGGCTTCTCAGACTATAACCAGATGTCTATAAAACATATGGACTAGTGCAAAACCACCTTCATTTGTCCTTGGGGCATATTTTCATGTCAAAAGGTTACTTGGATAATATTTTGGCTCATTCCAAGAAACAAACCCAACATCTAGCTCATCTTCGAGCAATATTTCTTACGTGTAGGTTCTATAACATCAATTTGTCGAGTTAGGACACCTGCTTGATTTCATTATCTCAAAACATAGGATAAGCATTGATCTTGATATGGTAAATGTGATTACTCAATTTCCCACACCATAATCAAATTTACAGCTAGAAAGTTTGCAAGGAAATGGAAACATCTTATGTCATTTGATTATGAATTCCATAGAATTAATGAAAGGCTTGATGTGGCTACTAAATAAAGGAGTACCATACTTGTGGGATGATCAAGTGCAATGATCATTTAATGCCTTGACTTTATCTTGTGGCCTTATTTTATAACTCGAAGAGCATCCATCCTCCATTTATATTTTCTTGTTCCGAACTCATGATGATCACAATGGGAATGTGATGTATTATCCCTCGAAAATACTCGTTGGGTGTGGACTTCGATATTCACATGTCGAGACACTATCCTTGGAAGATTTTTTCATATCAATTGCTTCTCACATTACATTATGTTGTGATAGACTATTTTCATTACCCTGGAGAATCCCATGAGACACATTTTGTCTTGTCAAGTCATTGGAGGAAAATATTCCAAACAGGTTGTGATCCTCCAACAATTTGATCTTGTTTTCACCACTACCAAGGCTAGAAACTCCCTAGTCTTGATTGAATTATTGTCAGACCTTCCCAAAGTCGACCGAGATGACATTGTTATCACCAAAATTGATCATCTAGCCATAACCTACTAGATGGACCAAAGTACACCATGTAGGGCCAATATTACCATAGTAAAATTTCCTTCACTATAATAAATTACTTAATAAACCACATTTGTTAAGTTATTTCTTGTTAAACCCATCAAGAATAATTTAAAAAATCATTATTTATTTAGTTATCTTATAGGGATAATTAATTAAGTTTAACTAATATTCCGTGTCATATTTGACCCAATCATGAGAAATAATTAGATAAATCATTATTTTTCTTATTTTTCTCTATGAGTAATCAATTAATCATTATCTAGTTATTATTCCTTGTCAAGTTTGACTAAATCCTCTAGCAATACTTAAAAAAATAATTATTTGTTTATTATTCCTTAACCACATTCCTTGAGATGATAAATGAGTAATTTATTTATTATTTCAAAATTAAAGTATTTAACAAATTTAAATTCTTTTTCCATCCGACCAAATATAATAAAATATTCCAAACGGTTAATTCTAGATTCTTATTAATAATGTTTTATTTTTTTCCATTATTCGAGAACAACCTAATATTTTTTAATAAACTCGAAGGTTTTACATACATTCTTCACTTTTGATCACTTTCATTGTTGCACTAACTGTTGTTGCTTTGGTTATTATCATTGTCGCTCACCATTTGCCTTTTTCTTTTGAGTTCCCATTGAGCTGAAACATTATGTTTGCTTGGTTGACACATTATAGAGAAGAGAGAGACTATAGAAAGCTCAAGGCATTGAGGATAGCCAAGAACCCATCTCACAGAGCGAGGGAAAATTTTACGGGGTAATATACGGAAGTGGGCTAATTTCCATTTTTTTTCCAAAAAGAGATTCACCAATTTCATTTTTTTTCTAAAAATAATACACCATAATTTTACATTATCAAATTATATTTCCTTAAAAAATGCCAAAATTTTACAAACAATACATAAAATCATTATAAATTTGAATATTTTTACAAAAGTATCTTCAAACATTTTATACTTTGCATGTTAATGACTATTAAGATTCACCAAGATGTCTAAAGTTTAAAATAAATTTCTATCCTTAAAATTTTCCCTCCACACACGGGGACTAGTAGCATTATTTGTTCCCTTCACAAGTGTCATCTAATTAAACATATTCTTTATATCTCATTCCCCTTGGATTACTTGAGTTATTTCTTCTCATTTTTTATTCAACTTTGTTGTGTAACTATCCTTTTCTAATAAATCAGGACTTTGGTAGGTTTTATTTCTACCATTTGTTGTAGATCAACACCATTTTATAGCCATATTTACCGTTAAGGATGTTTTTCATCCACAACGTAAAGTGGTTTCCTTTTGTACGCTATCGATAATAATACCATATAACAGAGGTAGCCCATGATCCTCTATTAGATGAATATGTCTATCTAGTTGAATCTAATGATCCTTGGTATGGAGACATTCTTTTCTACCTCATAACACAATGTTTCCGCCAAGATCTATCAACACCTGACCATCACTTCATTCGCCACTAAGCGAGGCACTACATGGTATTGAGTAAGGCCTAAGACTATAAAAGGAGGAGAAGATCAGTAGGCAAAGTCACTAAAGTATTGAATATCTTATGCAGAGCAAGATCTAGAATACTCGTCATTGGGGTTATGGTGCATAGTTGGATCTAAATCAAGGAGGAACCTAAGTGCTTGAATAAGGATAGATTCTATTGATGGGTCAAGATCTTAAGGCTTGAAGAGAAGTATGTTTGTGTGATTTTGATATTTTATATTTGGCGCATGTCTAGATATGTAAATCTGATGATCTAGGTATAACTAATGTCTAAATAGTTGAAAAGGGTAAATCATCTTTTACAGATCTGTACATAGGTTTAGTATAGAAAAGGCATGTATAAACGCTAGTTTGGTAATTCAAAACAACATATATGCAGGTTTCCCTTCATATAGAAGCGTATGCATGCAGGTTCTACATATTGAAGTAGCGTACATCTCATAAAATATGTTTTAGCTACTTTTATTTACTATTCCAGTGTTTTGGGTTCTGGTACTGTTACTGTATTCTAGTTATAGCATTTAGAGAAGTGATTATTTGATTAAGTTTTGGTTAGTGCAAGAGAAATTGATTTATGTAGATATATTTTGATGTTTAATTGATGCTATTAATGGATTGAGTCTAAAAATCTATGAAAAATGGTCCCTAGAAGAAAAGAGAAGGCTGTAGCCTTCTGTAGGTCAGCACCTATGTACTAGTACATCAGCTAGTACAAGAGCTAAGGGGGTTGTAGCTCCCTTGTAGGAGAAGCTGGAGAATGAGAGAAGGTTATAGCCTTCTACAGGTAGAAGTCTGTGTATTGGTATAATACTGCACCAGTATAGAAATATTGTAAAAAGAATTTTCTTATTAAAATAAGATAGAGATGAACTGCAGTAAGTTGTTTTCACCCACATTGCGTTTCCACCTTATATCTTGTGTTCTTGTGTGTGATTGTCTTCTATGTTTTACTGTACTTGTTACTACTTATATGGTTTTGATACATAGATTAAGGATCAACTGACTATATTATAAGTTTACAAGATATACAGTGGTTGCTCTAAACATAGTTGCGTATATACACAATTTACATTAACAAAAGTAGCGTATATAATTCTATTTATGAAATGAAATATTATTAAATTGATAATACTGATTCACAGCCCCCCCACACTCTGAGTATTATTTCCAACAATTGGTATTAGAGAAGGTCCTTCAGAAGAAGATTGATCACTTGAACGAAGATCTATCATCATGAGCAACTATGAAAGAGAGGCATCCATTAGGCCAACAATATTTGATGGAAGAAACTTCTTCTATTGGAAGTTAAGAACCACAACCTATCTTCAATCTCTTGGAATAGGAGTTTGGGATATCATCAGCAACTACTACATATACGGTAGGTAAAAAGCATTGTGGGACAAATGCAAGGGCCATCAATACTCTATTGGGGAGTCTGTCACAATCAGAATTCGTCAAGGTTATGCAACTCAAAACCATTGGACAAGATCATTCTAAGCTATGAAGGAGATGATCAGGTAAAATGTATAAAACTACAATCTCTGAGAATTCAATACGAAACTCTTAGAATGCACAAGAATGAAAGTGTAGCTAATTATTTCTTACGTATAAATGAGATTGTTAATCACATGAAAAACTTGGGTGAAGAGATAAAAGAAGTTACTTTATTTGAAAAGGTTCTACGATCCTTGTCTTCTATGTTTGAATCAAAAGTTTCTACCATAGAAGAGAAGCATGATCTTTAGAGCATTACTATGTCACAGTTGCACTGAATCCTAACTACTTTCGAAATGAGAAAAGCAGGTCCATTAGATATGAGAGAAACCACATTGAAAGCTTCAAGAAAAGGAGAACTCAATTAGTGAGAACATACATTAGAAGGAGAGGAAGAACCATACTTTTTCAAGAACCTTCAAGAGTGTTCTGGAAGATTCAGAGGTAAAATACCTTTCAAATATTTTTCTTGTGGAAGACTAGGTCATTATGCTGCCAAACGTACTAAAAAATATAAGCTTGATAAAGGTAATGGATCATCAAAATGGAATAGAAAACAAAGTGTAAATAAGAAGAGCAACTATATGCATGAAGATAGTGATGGTTTATCAAATAGTGATGGAGATGAAAATAATAATGATTATAGACTTCTCATGGATTTTGAAAATGATGATTTCTTGGATGCTTTAGATGAAGTTGGTCTCTATGAAGAAATTTCTAAACTTAAAATCTGTCTAGAAGAAAGGAATATAATTATAGATACTCTGACATTCCAACTTGCTGAAAGGCAAAAAAACAATGAAAAATTAGAATGTGAAATTGTGGGTCTAAGAAAAGGAATTGAGAAAACAAAATCTCTCAATATTAGGTTTTCTAAAGGATCAGAAACTTTAGATGAAATTATCCAAGTGTAGTGTTCTCCTTTGATAAAGATAGGTCTTGGATATACTAAAGAAGCATCTCAAGCATAGAAGCCATCAACCTCCAGAACCTATCTGGATGCAGTAAGGAGAAGTGAACATGTTGACAATCATTAGTAGAGGCTTAAAGCATATCAAGAGGTAAATCGAGTTGAATCTAATTCGAGGATGAACAGAAGATATAACCAACCTCACGTAAATCATTCTCAATTTGCTTCACCTAAAAATATCATATGGAAAAGTGCATACATGTTGGAAAACATGGTTTTGGTCTGTGGTGTTTGGTCCCTAGTATTTTGACCCATGGTATTGATTTGAGGAATGTTGACCAAGGTGTTGACCCTAGGTATTTGGTCCAAAGTATTGATTCTAAGTGGTTTTGGACCATGGTATTGAGTAAGGCCTAAGACTATAAAAGGAGGAGGAGGTCATTAGGTAAAGGCACTGAAGTATTAAATATCTTATGTACAACAAGATCTAGAATATTGGTCATTGGGGTTATGGTGCATAGCTGGATCTGAATCAAGAAAGAACCTGAGTGCTTGAACAAGGATAAGTTCTATTGATGGGTCAAGATCTTAAAGCCTGAAGAGAAGTATCTTTATGTGATTTTTATCTTTTATATTTAGCGCATGTCTTGATCTATAAATCTGATGATTTGGGTACAAATAATGTCTGAGTAGTTGAAAAGGGTAAATTGCCTTTTACAACTCTATACGCAGGTTCAATATAGCAAAGGCACATATACACGTTAGCTCAATAATTCAAAACAACATATACACAGGTTTCCTTTCATATAGCAATGCATGCACGTAGGATCTACATATTGAAGTGGCGTATGTCTCATAAAATATGTTTTAGCTACTTTTGTTTTTTTTTGATGTTTCGGGTTCTGGTAACAACATTCAAAGAAGTGATTGTTTAGTTAAGTTTTGGTTAGTGCAAGAGAGATTGATTGATGCAGATATATTTTGATGTTTGATTGATGCTATTGATGGATCTAGTCTGAAAATTTATGAAACATAGTCCCTGGAAGAAAAGAGAAGATTGTAGCATTCTATAGGTTAGTACCTACGTACTAGTACATCAACTAGTACAAGAGTTAAAGGGGTTGTAGCTCCCTTGCAGGAGAAGATGGAGAACGAGAGAAGGTTGTAGCATTTTGCAAGTGGAAGCTTGCGTACTGGTATAAGACTGCACCAGTACAGAAATATTGTAAAAAGAAGTTTCTTATTAAACGAATATAGAGACGAATTGCAACAGGTGGTTTTCACCCAAATTGGGTTTCCACCTTATATCTTGTGTTCTTGTGTCTAATTGTCTACTCTATTTTTAATGTACCTGTTATTTCTTATACGGTTTTGATACACAGATTAAAGATCCACTCACTAAATTATAAGTTTACAAGGTGCACGTTGGTTACTATAAATATAGTTGCATATATACACAAGTTCATTAACTAAAGTAGCGTATATAAATCTGTTTATGGAAATGATATATTATTAAATTGATAATACTGATTCACCCCCCTTTAAGTATTATTTCCAATCGAATCCATCAAAAACGTCCTAAAAACCATGATGCATCGGTTAGTAGGAAATCATAAAAGCTATAGGCATCGCATGTTATATCTTGCTCTTTGGGAATAATGAATGTTAGCCAAAATTCTTACAGGCTATATGCCATTCCAACTCACCAATGGACGAAAAGAAGTTCTTCCAATTGAGTGCAAAATTTCCTCCCTAAAATTAGTTGTTGAACTCTTGCCCGACACTACTGCTGAAGAAGAGTGCTTTTTGTCACTCAATCAGCTGAATGAGACTTGTTGAGATGTCACAATAGATCTCGAAGCCCATAAGCATTGAGTCAAATCCCAATATGATAAACGTGTTAACCCTCGATATTACCAAGAAGACAACAACAATATTGTCAAGTACATGTCCATTGTCTAACTCGTTAATAGAGTGTCATCTTGAGACATTTCCAATCTAGTGGCCACGTTAGACTCTTAGCTAGTCATTATGTAATTGACTAATCACTATCACATCGGCAATCCAATCTTGTTACGTTAGATTTTAAGGGTGTGTCTTTTGGAATATTAGTTTGAGAATATTACTTATGAACACATTCCTAGAGAATGTAATGAATTAGCTGATTCATTGCAAAGTTTTTTATTATATTGGGATTTGTCTCATTCTTTATAGTTACATTTATGAATGTAAAATTTTCATAGTTAAAAATTACAAAGAATCAAAGGAAACACATATACCATTAATCACCAAAAAATTTATGTTTATATATAGATTGTGTTGAGTCTTTTAACATCAAAAATCCCAAAACTTGGGTGTTTTAAGTACAAAAATGGCTCTATTAAGCCTCGTCCTCGCACCCGCTAACTATAACACTACAACAAGAAATGTCAATGGAGAGGGTAAAAAAATGTCACCATAATTTCAATGGTGATGGTCAATAGAGACTTTGCTGCCAAAAACTAAACGTCACCAAAGGTGGTGTCGCCAAAAGTATAAACATTGTCGTTACATTCAAGGTCTGCCACCAATAATGATTTTCAATGATGGATAGTGACCGTCACCATTTCATATGAGATATGGTGGCATACCTTAGCCTTAATCACCAAAAAAATTTAACATCTCCAAAGGTAGCATCGCCAAAAGTATAGGTGTTGTGGTGACATTCAAGGTATGTCATAAATAATGATTAAAATGACAGATAGTGACTGTCTCCATTTCATATGAACAAAACTGATTTATTATGATGGACCTTTCATGTTCATCAGGATTGATGCATATATATCGTGAAGTTCATTCATCATCACCATTTGATATGAACAACACTGATTTATGGTGATGGACCTTTCATTGTCATCATTATTGATGCATATATATAGCAGCGTCCCTTGACCATCACCATTTCATATCTTTGGTGATCATTGAAAAATGTCTCCATAAAATCATTAGTGATGGTAAAAAGATCCTTTGTCACCAAAAACTGATCAACACCATTCCATATGAATATTATACCTTAATGGACAAAAACAAGAAACCAAAACTTACATACAATGTACCAACTGTTGAATGGATAGAAACATGGAAGAAAACATTTTGATACTTCTCATCAAGGACAAACAAAATCATATCACCTACAATGATGAATTTAGAAATATTTTGAGTTCAAAAGATGGTGTTAATACACTAAATTTAGTTGGTTGGAAAAAATAATTTAAAGAAGCATTTTGAAATCAACCAAAATCCCTTATTCATGGCATAAATCAAGTTCAATATTAAAGCATTATGAATAATTAGACTAGTAAATGAAAAACACTATTCAACAAGAAGAAATTATCAGAATACTTAAAGATAAAAAGAAAAATAAGATGGGGACATATTACTTCAATTTATAGCTAGATCCACATGAGGAACATAAAATGAGCTCATCCAAATATTTCAAATCAAGGAACTCCCAAACTATTCATTTAAATAATGGTCACAAAGAATGAAATATTTGACTACCAATACTTGTTGCTTGCTCCTATCATAAAAGTGCAATATAAAAAGCATAAACCTCTTGCAAAGAATCCTTAGTTTCCCAAATGTAATACAATTGCAATGACTAGAAAACTTCACTACATAAAAAACGTCATAACAAGAACAATTGAATTTATCAAAAATGTAAACTAGGCTTCATGTATTGAAATTTGAAACAAAAAAATAAATACAAATAAAAATAGTGTATTCATCTCACAAATGTTGATAGATACATGCTTTGAACCAAGAAGCTTAAATTTTTGATAACATTACTTAAAATGGAAAATTGAGATAATATATTTTAAAGAAATTGTATGAGTCAATTGTTACCAAAACAAATCACCGCGTGAACAATTCATGTGTGACATGCAAACCTATCAGACATATGAACTATATCATAATGATCTACACAAATTTTGGATTTCCTAAAATATCAATAGTCCTAAATCTTAATGGTAGTTAGAGAAATAAGAGTAGAAATATCTAATAAAAAGGAAATAGTCAATTGGATCAATCCTAGGGACAAGCAACTTCTATGATTCCCATTGTCCTTTTCAACGAAAATATTCAAAATGTACATGGTGAATAAGGTCATTGTGTTGGCATGGAAGACTGCATAATGGTCTACATGGTTTAAGGTACTAAGAAACTGGATCCCTAGTGTCTTCCTCTATCAAAACTAAAGAACAATATTTTTTTGAGTTAGTTTCCGAAGAACGCACAGTAATAAAATCGAGAATAATTTCCCTATACAAGGGTATACATGGACTCAAATAATTTTACTCAAAAAATTCAGAGTGAGGATAGCAAGAAGAGCTACACTAATTTAGCTCTTCTACTATCAACATTCAAAGATAGTCTTGATGATGGATCCCTTTTGGGATTTGAAACATTGACAGAATATGGTTATTACTGTGGTTTCTCCAGTAACTAACTCAAAATATATAAATCACAGATGCTTAAAATCCAACAATCCTTTTTTTTGTCAATCCACGATGAACAAGGGTTGATAGC